>JADBJO010000932.1:448356-455856 GCA_016801955.1 Conus betulinus
AGAGAGAGAGACAGTTGCAGAGACAGCAGAGAGACAGAGTGCAAGATCACCTCCTAAAGCAGTAAGTCAGAAGAGAGAGAGAGAGAGAGAGAGAGAGAGAGAGAGAGTGAGAGAGAGGAGAGGGTTGGAGGAGAGAGAGAGATTGCCTCCTAAAGCAGTAGTTAAGTCCTAAAGCAGTAAGTCACTAAAGAGAGAGAGAGAGAGAGAGAGAGAGAGAGAGAGAGAGAGAAAGCAGTAAGTCAGAGAGAGAGAGAGAGAGAGGAGAAGATCACCTCCTAAAGCAATAAGTCATTAAAGAAAGAGGAGAGAGAGAGAGAGAGAGAGAGAGAGAGAGAGAGACAGAGAGACAGAGAGACAGAGAGAGAGAGAGTGAGAGAAGAAGATCACTTCCTAAAGCAGTTAAAGAAGAGAGAGAGAGAGAGAGAGAGAGAGAGAGGGAAGCAAGTGGGTATGGCATGAGATCTTCACTCTGTCAGTGGCTCTTTAAGCTGGGCCATCCAACCAGTCAATGACCACGGACGAGGAGCTCCGTCCAGTCAATATGTACATAACACTGCAAAGCAACCACCCACGGTGAAAGATGACGACCAATCAATAACCGCATAACATACAGGCCGAGCCACCCAGTTAATAACACCCGCGCACCAAGTGGACTTATCCGCCCATCACATGACAGGAACACGTGACAACGATGTCAGCCACTAATTCATCATTGGACGCAGACGCCAGCCAACCAGTGGCTGCGCAACAAAACCGCCAACCAAGTAATGAATTTGTGACAGCGACATGGACCAATCAATCTGCGACGTCGGGCAGAGAAAGAGGAGGCAGACGGAGGGCTCGGTAAACCTCCTTTTTTTGAATGGGTCACCAACCGCTAGTGTTCGTGTACTACCACCAGCCAATTTAGCCAAATGCCTCTCGTAAGCCATTGGGGAAGTCTGCTGATAACCCTTGTGCAGATTTTTATCTCATCTACCCAAGCTCCCCTATTCATGTCTGGTACAGAGAAGGTTCACTCTGCTGTTATTTCCAGACTGTAACTGTACCAGGGTCATAAAGACGTCATGAAAGAAGCAAATGAGCGGACATGTCTGAACACGTCCGATATAAAAGCGCAATTCTGACACAAGAAATTTCATTTGTGAAAAAAAAAAAGATAAAAAGTTGAAAGGCAGTGTTGCTGCTGCTGTGTTGCCATATGATGATCTGATATTGTTTGTACTCTGTGGATGGCTGGTCTAGGGGCTGTGACAGGTTAACCATGGGTGTAGGTGTGCCTTGGAGAGTGTACTGAGCAGGGAAGGAGTTACACTTTTGGGAGGGCACAGAAGATGAGAACAATATATTTTTTTCATTGCAAAAGGTCTAAAGTTCTGTTCATTCTTATCACCTGGTATTCTGCATTGTAATACTGTGTAAGAAAGTCTGCTCTTAAAGAAAGTCTGCTCTTAAATAAATACTCACATCGACAGTGTGAAATTACTCTTCGCTATCTTGGTTCTTTTAATGATTTTAAGAAGGAGCATGATTTCGTTGTTGTATATGTTGGGGACTTTTAACATTTTTGTTTGTTTTTTGTTGTTTGTTTGTTTTTCGTGCCATACCTTGTGCGTCCAGTCAGTACCATTGGCATACCTTCTGACTCCCCATACTTACCTGCAGTCATTTTGGTCCTGGTACAGTCTCCAGAGCTAGCAGTTAGCAGATGGCCATTAATCAACCATCCTGAGGTAACCCATCATAGGAGACCTTGCTTTGCCACGAGGGACCTTGCTTTGCCACCGAGTCATTTCCATGGACTCCATTAGTGCCTGCTCTGATTTTTTTTCCAGGGCTGCCTCATCTGTCAGACATACACGCTGTTGATGTCAGTTCTCCCACAGCAGTCATTGTGATCATACATAGCCACACCCAGGTTGTCCACTTGCAGCTCCAGCACAGGCTGTCTACAGAGAGCGCTCAACGTCACCTTCAGCAAACACAAAGACGCAAGAAATTTTGTGTATGACAGTGAAATCAAGGACTGACTTGACAGATAGTGGGAAAGCCTGTCCATATACTCACCACCCCCAAAACAGTCATGATTACCCTCGTCACTTGACCAGTTCACTGACCAGTTAGCTGACGGCTCAGCGGAACGCATGACCAAGCCAGTAAATTGACGCTCGAAACGGACGTCAGCCAGTCGGTAAGTAGCTAAACCAACCCGCCAGAGCGGCAAATGGGAGCACGGCGGGGACGGCCTGCCGACAAGTCAACGAGCCGAGAGCCTTTTATCAGAAAGGGAGAGAGAGATGATGCCTCTGGGGAGTGGGTGGCCAAGTGCCTGCTCTTTTACACAGCACTCTGAAGATTGCCACGGACTCGCCCCCACCCATCCACCCCACCCATCCACCCCTTTCCCATCTTCTTCTCCTTTCGCCATCCTCCTGCCAAAGAAAACACTGGGTCATCTTCTTCAGATTTACAGTGGGTTTATCTTCTTCAGATTTACAGTGGGTTTATCTTCTTCAGATTTACACTGAGTTTATCTTCTTCAGCTTTACACTGGGTTTACTTTCTTCAGATTTCCCTCAAGTCTGACACCTTCAAAGGTTTAATTTGGTGCACAAAGGATCGCTTCTTACCAGCTGTTCCTTTCCCATGTGTGTGTTGAACGAATGCCCAGGAATCCATATTTCTTTTCTTTCTTTTTTTCGGACATGTTTGTTTGGAATTTGATCAACAGATAAACGAAGCACAAACTATGTTACCCAACTTGAGAAAGGTGACAGTGCTCGCTAAGCGTGTAGTCTGACCCATATCTTAATGCGCATATTAAAAGAAGAGAACACATGAAACAGTTCGAATAACCATTCTCATGTTCAGCTTTTCGTTTAGGATTCACTCTTCGATCAAACAAAACTGATGCTGTGTTTGAGTGTTAGAGCTCTAAAGGAAAATTTCTAATTATTGCGCTCCTCCCCCCCCCCCCCCCCCCCCGTCCTCTTCCTCCCCTGTCCCCTTTCCCCATCTCTCTCTCACCTCAGGTTCGCCCAAAAGTGTACGATCGACGGTTTGGCAGGGGTAGCTCGGGGAGATGTAGCGTCTCCATGGCTGGGAAAGACGAAGATGAAGAGGGGAGAGGAGAATGACCTTTGCCTACTGCCGGTTGAGTTCCATGGTGCACATTGAAGGCATTCACCACTTCCTGTTGGTCTGATTGGCTGCCTGTCTGTGTCGTCCTCATAGGTTGGCTGGCTGTACGCACTTTGCTCTGTGTGTGTGTGTGTGTGTGTGCGTGCGTGCGTGTGTGTGTGTGTGTGTGTGTGTGTGTGCACGCGCGAGTGAAAGGGAGAAGCAGCAGCACAGAGGCGTCGCGTTTGAACTTGAAGGTCTTCTGCAGAAGCGAAATTTAAGGGAGATGTGACAGTAATAAAGACATAAGTAGAGTTTTCATCAAATTTCAGGAAACAGTAGAAGAGAGAGAGAGAGAGAGAGAGAGAGAGAGAGAGAGAGAGAGAGAGAGATGCAGAGCGTATGTGCCGTGTGTGCATGCATGTGTGTGTATATGTGTGTGTGTGTGTGTGGGGGGGGATAATGTCAAACTGTCAGGTTCTGAAGCCATACACTCTGTGGTCTTTATTTGGCCAAACACTACGTTCAGGCAGTGCGCCAAATTCTCTGAACAGGGGACAGCTAGTTGGTTTGCGTGGTAACCTCTCAGAGGGCGGTCCTGCCTGTCGAATGGATCCCTCACAGAGCACGAGCCAATGGGAGAACCAAGGACAGTACAGAGGCGTCGCGTTTGAACTTGAAGGTCTTCCACTGAAATGAAATTTGGGGGAGATATGACAATGATAAAGATATGTACAGAGTTTTCATCAAGTTTCAGGAAAATACAGGAGTGAGTGAGTGAGTGAGTGTGTGTGTGTGTGTGTGTGTGTGTGTGTGTGTGTGTGTTCGTGTGTCCTTTCTATGAATCTGTTTTTTCTCACAGAAAATGTGGCTGTTGGTCAGTTTTGGTCTCTCTCTCTCTCTCTCTCTCTCTCTCTCTCTCTCTCTCTCTCTCTCTGTTTCTTCCCCCCACCCCTCCCCGCGTCTCTCTCAGTATATTTATTGCTCACATCTGGCGTTTGAAGCATTTTCTTGTTCAGTTTCATGAGTTTATTTGTTTTCGTTTTTTCTTCATACTTTACTTTATTGAGAGCCGTACAAAAATTATACTTTTCCCTTCTACTTTAAGAAAACAATCCTTCTCTCTCTCTCTCTCTCTCTCTCTCTCTCTCTCTCTCTCTCTCTCTCTCTCTGGTGTGTGTGTGTGTGTGTGTGTGTGTGTGTGTGTGTTTGAGGGAGGCGGAAGGAATGGGTATAGAAAGAGCAGATATATGTGCGTATCGTATATGTATGTGTGTACGTATCTACGTATGTATGTATGTAGGGTGTATGCATATGTCTGTAAAAAAAAAAAAACAAAAAAGAGAGGAGAGACAAGGCCTAGCGTGTGACTACACACACACACACACACACATACACACACACAGAGTATGTTAATGTTTGCATGCGCGTGGACACTGACAAAAGGACAGGATATGTGTTTGCGTTGCGTGTGTGTGTGTGTGTGTGTGTGTGTGTGTGTGTGTGTGTGTGTTAATTAGGAAAATATGTAGCGTGCTAATCTTAATTGTATATCCGTTCGCCCCTTTATAACCTTGGGAGTTTGGCCAATCAGTGATCACGCAAGAGGAACTCCAACCAGTCCATGTCCACACAGTGGTGCAAGCAGTCACACAGGGCAGAAGATGACGTCCAATCAATGACCACGTAACGCCCTGGCTATCCTGTTAATTACCCCATGTTAATCAACCAAGTCGACTGATCAGCCCATCAAATGGCAGGGCCTCGTGACACACACGTCGGCCAGTAACTGAACATTTTACGAAAAACGCCAGCCAACCAGTAGCAACGCAAAAAAAAAAGAAAAAAAAAATCCGTTAACCAAGTAACGAGTTCGTGACAATGACACAGACCTATCAATGAGCAACGTAGGGTGAAGAATTTGACAATGACACAGACCAATCAGACCAATGTATGAGCAAACGGAGGGTGAAGAATGTGACAGTGACACAGACCAATCAATGAGCAACATAGGGTGGAGAAAGGAGTTTGTGACAATGACACAGACCAATGTATGAACAACGTAGGGTGAAGTTTGTGACAATGACACAGACCAATCAATGAGCAACATAGGGTGGAGAAAGGAGTTTGTGACAATGACACAGACCAATGTATGAGCAACGTAGGGTGAAGTTTGTGACAATGACACAGACCAATCAATGAGCAACATAGGGTGGAGAAAGGAGTTTGTGACAATGACACAGACCAATGTATGAACAACGTAGGGTGAAGTTTGTGACAATGACACAGACCAATCAATGAGCAACATAGGGTGGAGAAAGGAGTTTGTGACAATGACACAGACCAATCAATGAGCAACGTAGGGTGAAGTTTGTGACAATGACACACAGACCAATCAATGAGCAACATAGGGTGGAGAAAGGAGTTTGTGACAATGACACAGACCAATGTATGAACAACGTAGGGTGAAGTTTGTGACAATGACACAGACCAATCAATGAGCAACACAGATAGGGTGGAAAAGGAGTTTGTGACAATGACACAGACCAATCAATGAGCAACGTAGGGTGAAGTTTGTGACAATGACACAGACCAATCAATGAGCAACATAGGGTGTGACAATGAGAAAGGAGTTTGTGACAATGACACAGACCAATGTATGAACAACGTAGGGTGAAGTTTGTGACAATGACACAGACCAATCAATGAGCAACATAGGGTGGAGAAAGGAGTTGTGACAATGACACAGACCAATCAATGAACACACGTAGGGTGAAGTTTTGTGACAATGACACAGACCAATCAATGAGTAACGTATAGGGTGGAGAAAGGAGTTTGTGACAATGACACAGACCAATCAATGAGCAACATAGGGTGGAGAAAGGAGTTTGTGACAATGACACAGACCAATCAATGAGCAACGTAGGGTGAAGTTTGTGACAATGACACAGACCAATCAATGAACAACGTAGGGTGAAGTTTGTGACAATGACACAGACGAATCAATGAGCAGCATAGGGTGGAGATTGTGACAATGACACAGACCAATCAATGAGCAACGTAGGGGGGAGATTGTGACAATGACACAAACCAATCAATGAGCAACGTGGGGCGGAGAAAGGACAAGCGGATGAAGCCTCGGAACATCTTGTGAACTCCGTTTCAGAGTTGGCCACCAACTGTTAGTTGTCTTGTGTGCTGCTGTCCAAGGCAGCCATGTTTCTTCAGTAAGCCCCTACAAGTCCCTCAGATTTCCTTTGTGAAAGTTTCTGCCCAAGGTGCCCACCAGTGATGCCTTGAAAAACAGAAAATGAGAGAACTGACCCTTCCTCCTGGGCTCTCGGTATCAGTCTTCTGTAAGCCATGAGAGAAGGGAACGAGTTGATAAATTATGGCCCAGGACGTTGCGATCTTGACATAAGGATTTTAGTGGGCGGGGTGGTGGGCAAGGGCGGAGTTTACAGGCTGTGTCTTCTCTGGTTGGGTTGCCTCGTGACCACCGTGCGATTTGCTCTCTGTGGACTGCCAGGCTCGAGGCTTGACAGGGCAGGTGTGGGTGTGGTGTGTTTAGGAGAGCGTAATCAGCGGTGATGGAGAGATGCTGTGAGCAGAAGATTAGGCAGCAGTTGCTTTGCTTGGGGAAAAACAGACAGACAAATAAAACAAACACAAAAGGTCAGGTGGAAGAAAAGCTCTGTTGCAGAATGCCCACACACCCATACGCACACACACACAACACGAGTCCACTCACTACACACACATACAATGACACTAATGGCACAGCCAATGTTAGGTAGGTGCCAAAGGTCAGACCAGCATGTTGGGCTTATAAGCAGGTTAGACGTCTGCTACGTCGTAGCCATGTGACCTTCTTCATAAATTCTCTCATCTTAGCCATTAATTCATTTAACCATCAGCTTCAAAGCATGCGCAATGTGGTCTCCAAACCTAGCAGGTCTAGTCCGCACGTAGTGACACCACCTTGATGAAACTGAAACTGTTGTTGACTGCTGTCTTGAGTATTGTTTGGTGTCTTTTGATGTAAATGTCTGTTGTATGTGACGTCTGAAGTAGACGAATAGGACAAAAAAAAACCACTCAACTGTTTTGTATGGTGTATTGAATAAGTGTAACTTTACACATTGTTACGTGTATTCACCTGTATTTCGCCTTGTTTTTGGGCACGCTAAGGTATGTTTCATTTTTACCTTCTTTTTTTTTTTTTCATTTTACACTGATGCAGAAAGTGTGACATCTTTACCATCTAACTTCTTTTAATAACTTTGGTAACTGTTTTTGAGAAAAGCGTGATTTCTTCATTAAATTTGTCATATGCTGTATTGTAGATCCTTTTATTTCATGAAATATTTCATCTTTTGT
>JADBJO010000932.1:465856-468356 GCA_016801955.1 Conus betulinus
CAGTACATTAATTTCTTTTTAATTAAAAAAAATTAATTTGTATATGTTAGGTATGTACCCAAAGTCAGACCAGCGCGTTGGGCTAATGCGTAGGTCAGACATCTGCAAAGTTGTAGCCACGAGACCCCCTTCTTCAACAATTCTGTCATCTTCGCCACTGATTTCTTCTTCCATCAGCTTTCAATCACGTGCAATGTGGCCTCGAAACTTAGCGGATCTGGTGTAGCGTATGTGGATTAGTCCGCACGCAGTGTTACCTTCTTGATGAAACTGAAATTGAAACGGAGACTGTGCTTAGCCTATGCACCGCGTCGCTTGTCGCGTTACTTTTTCGCGTGTGCAACTAATCAATACAGCAGTGAACAAGTGGGGTAGTCTCTTTGCTCCCATAAGGAACCTAACACAGAGTAACTTTTATTCAAGACTGGCACAGCCTTTTAAACCTGAATAAAGTCAGACAAATACAAAGACAAACAATCTAATAGTGGGGGAAAAACAAGCGTAGGCAACAACTAAATTGTCTTCAAAGTAATGACTTGGCAGAACTTTGAACTTAAGGAGGGCGGGGGGAGGGGGGGGGGGGGGGGGGGGAAGCAGGAGATTGAAGATGTAAAAAACTGGGAACATGAAATTAAGAAAATATGAAAACTCTTCACTGGCTGCACCATCACAATCCCTTTTTAAAGCAGATATATTATTTGTATTACCTGCTCCGAGACCTTTCGTCCCGCTGGGTCGGAAACTCATCAGGGAGACACGGCTGGCTGTATCTGCGCTCCCGGCGTCAAATAGAGACACACCACAGTCCATAATACCGTGGTGTTCTCACCACCAAGGGTGCAAAAAAAGAATCCAATAGCACCCCCGAAGCAGCCAGCGAAGAGTAGTAAAGGAAGCCAAAAGAAAGTGTGGGGAGGAAAAAAGTTGCTGAAAAACTACAGATATTATGCAAATAGATAAAATGTAGGGGGCAATCTTTGAGCCTACGCCTGAGGATCCACCCAAGGATGCAAGGGAGATCAAAAGACAAACACAGAGACAGACAAAAACAAATACAAATAACCTCGATTTAATCAAAACGAAATCGGAAATGAAATGAGGCAGGGAACAGCAAACAATAAACAGTAAACAAGTGGGGTAGTCTTTGCTCCCATAAAGAAACCTAACACAGGTTAACCTCCTGCTTCGCCCCCCCCCCCCCCCCCCCCCCCCCCCTGCCCTCCTTAAGTTCAGAGTTCTGCCAAGTCATTACTTTGAAGACAATTTAGTTGTTGGCCTACGCTTGTTTTTCCCCCACCATTAGATTGTTTGTCTTTGTATTTGTCTGACTTTATTCAAGTTTGAAAGACTGTGCCAGTCTTGAATAAAAGTTACTCTGTGTTAGGTTTCTTTATGGGAGCAAAGACCCCACTTGTTTACTGTTTATTGTTTGCTGTTCCCTACCTCATTTCATTTCCGATTTTCGTTTTTGATTAAATCGAGGTTATTTGTATTTGTTTGTTTCTGTCTGTCTCTGTGTTTGTCTTTTGATCTCCTTTGCATCCTTGGGTGGATCCTCAGGCGTAGGCTCAAAGATTGCCCCCTACATTTTATCTATTTGCATAATATCTGTAGTTTTTCAGCAACTTTTTTCCTCCCCACACTTTCTTTTGGTTTCCTTTACTACTCTTCGCTGGCTGCTTCTTCGGGGGTGCTATTGGATTCTTTTTTTTGCACCCTTGGTGGTGAGAACACCACGGTATTATGGACTGTGGTGTGTCTCTATTTGACGCCGGGAGCGCAGATACAGCCAGCCGTGTCTCCCTGATGAGTTTCCGACCCAGCGGACGAAAGGCCTCGGAGCAGGCAATACAAATATATCTGCCTTTAAAAAGGCCTCAGAGCAGGCAATACAAATATATCTGCCTTTAAAAGGGATTGCGATGGTTCCCTTATGCAGCCAGTGAAGAGTTTTCATATTTCTTAATTTCATGTTCCCAGTTTTTACATCTTCAACCTCCTGCTTCCCCCCCCCCCCCCCCCCCCCCCCCCCCTTAAGTTCAAAGTTCTGCCAAGTCATCACTTTGAAGACAATTTAGTTGTTGGCCTACGCTTGTTTTTTTTTTTTTCCCCACTATTAGATTGTTTGTCTTTGTATTTGTCTGACTCATCATTTCTTGTGTCCACTTTTTCATCTCTAAAGCAAAAGTGTACATCTCTTGTTGCGTTTTTCTTTCCATGTCTAAAAAACCACGTGGTACGCTAGTTGTTGTTTTTGTTTTGACATGTCTTGGACTATGCCACACATTAAAAAAAAAATCTCTTTTCCACGTCTAAAACTGCGCAAGATTCGTTTTTTGCTTTCCTTTTCTGTGTCTAGAACGATGCATTAATCTTTTGTTGTTGTTGTTGTTGCTGTTGTTGAGTCACTTTTTTCTTCAATAATAGAATGCCATACATCGATTGTAGCATTCATGTCCCATGTGTGAAACTATGTCATGCATCGTTAACTGCATTTTCA
>JADBJO010000932.1:480856-488356 GCA_016801955.1 Conus betulinus
CGGCCGTTTCAACTTGCCCACCACTAATCAAGCACAGCGCACTACATTCCAAGCGAAAGAAGAACAGGTCACGTGGTTCTTGATTGTTACCATTGGCGGGAGAGCTTACAAAATTTGACCGAATCCTGTAACCCGATGCATATAGTATTTCATATAAAGTTAAACAAGATGCAAAGCATATAAAACGTACTCCCAGTTTAGATCTATATCTTGAATAGGCGTGTTAGAAAAACGTCACAATCAAACTTGCGTCATAATAACAAAAACAAACAAACAAAAACAAACAAACAAAAAAAATCACAAACATGCGTCATAATAACAAAAAAACTCAGAATCAAACATGCATCATAATGTATTTCGTCATTGAGATAAGAAATCGGCGAAGCACTTTCAGAGATATTCCATACAGAAGAAAAACCGTTTCGGGCCGTTACAGCCGTTAGAAACAGCTATTCTGGTAAAATAAAACATCGGGCATCATCCGTTACCCATAATGAACATACCTACAATTTTCAGAAAGATCGGCCCAGAAGTTGTGTCTAGAGCGAGTGGAACACATTTTGACCACGGACAGACATACAGACAGACAGACACACAGACAGCATTTCTTCGTCCCATTGTAAAGTACTCTCTGTTCTGTAAGAACAGGGAGTACAAAAAAGAAAAATCGGAGATGGAAAACCGTATACAGAGTAATCTCCCATTGAAGTTTCTTTCCGTGCTCAGCATTGTCCGTCTTCAATACAAACAAGCTATATAGAAGGAAACTATATAGAAGGAAAAATAGAAGTACTGAGCCGCCGAATGAAGGAAGAAATAAACTGCTGAAGAGACACGGTTGTGTTTCGACCTGTTGGGTCTTCTTCAGGCAGGACAACCGGCGTTCAAAACTATGAAAACAAAACATGAACAAAGACTAACTTATGGACTGTTTTACTGTTGTTTGTCCGGCCCAGTCCAGAGAGAGAGAGAGAGAGAGAGAGAGAGCTTAGAGAATTTAGCCAATGACAGAGCCCGACATGTGTACTGCCATACTTAAATAAAAGAGACAGAGATTGGTTGAAAAAACGGGGACAACGTTTCTAAATTGTCTGGACTCGTGTTCAGTTTCTGTCCGGTTTTGAACTCCTCGAAGTTTCAGAGAGAAGAAAAAGTTGTCCTTAAATTCAAAGAGAGTGATTAGAAAGGAAATTTTTCCTGTTATGTTCAGAGTCGTTCGTTTCCCATGACTCAACCGCCCCAGAACTATACATAGTAACGTCCTCTGATTGGCGCAAGAAACGATCGGCATTCTCTCCTCACTGTCGACTTCCGGCCTGCACAAATGGCGGTAGGGACAACTTGACCCAAGTTTCACACGAAGCTTTACGCAGCTACTACAGATTATAGGTAGCGTTTTTTTTTTGTTGTTTTTGTTTCAGTTCTTATAGAACAGGGAGTACTTTACAATGGGAACGAAAGAAATGCTGTCTGTGTGTCTGTCTGTCTGTCCGTGGGCAAAATGTGTTCCACTCGCTTCAGACGAAACTTCCGGGACGATCTTTCTGATAATTTGTAGGTATGTTCATTATGGGTCACGGATGATGCCCGATGTTTCTTTTACCAAAATAGCCGTTATTAACGGCTATGACGGCCCCAAATGATTTTTCTTCTTTTTTTGGAATATCTCAGTGATGAAATACATTATGACGCATGCTTGATTGTGACGTCAAATACATTATGACGCTTGATTGATTGTGACCTTTTTTTTTTTTCTGGAAGATAAAGTGGGAGTACGTTTATATGCTTTACATCTTGTTCTTTTTTCAACTCTTCTCGAAAATAACAACGATAAAGGAGAAACACACACACACACACACACACCCACACACACACACACACACACACACACAACTAGCCTCATCGTCAAGTTTCAACGGCAGCTTCCTCAAACGTTAGCTGTGAATGGCTAGGCTGGCTGATAGCAAGCAGTACAGGGGGCGCTGTCGGGTCTATTATTAGCTCCTCCTGTTGACCGCGTCGTCTGGCGGGCAGCACGTGACACAGGGGCAGATTGGCTGCCCGAAGGGAGATCACTCCCCGCTCCTCTTCACACCACTGTTTAGCCGCCAGGGCTTGCGCCGCGCGCCTTTAGTGAGGGGCAAAGTTATTCCAACTGTGGAAAGGAAAACATTGAGAGAGAGAGGAGAGAGAGAGAGAGAGAGGAGAGAGAGAGAGAGAGAGCGAGGAGAGGAGAGAGGAGAAGAGCGAGAGAGAGAGAGAGACGGAGGAGGAGAGGGAGAAAAAAGGAGAGAAAAAAGAGAGAGGGCGAGAGAGAAGAGCGAGGGAGGAGGAAAAGAAGAGAGTGGAGAGGAGTTAGGAGAGGGAGAGAGAGAGAGGAAAGAGGGAGAGAGAAGAAAAATAAGGGGTGAGAGTTTGGGGAAAAGAACGGGAGAGAGAGAGAGAGAGAGAGCAGAGGGGGAGGAGAGAGGGGAGATGAGGAGGAGAGAGAAAGAGAGGGAGGGAGAAAGAGGAGAGGAGGAGAGGATAGAGAGAGGAGGGAGAGAGAGGGAGAGGAGAAGGGGAAAGAGGGTAGAGAGGGGGGGGCGGAGCGAGGGGGGAGGAGAGAGAGGGGAGTTGAGTTTGTGAGAGAGGAGGAGAGAGAGGGGGAGAGAGAGAGATGAGAGAGAGAGAGAGAGAGAGAGAGAGCGGAGAGAGTGGAGGGAGAGGCTGGGAGAGAGAGAGAATGGGAGAGAGGAGAGAGAGAGAGAGAGAGTTGAGAGAGAGAAGAGAGAGAGAGGGGGAGAGAGAGAGAGAGAGAGGAGGAGAGAGAGTGGAGAGGGGAGAGAGGAGAGAGAGAGGAGAGAGAGAAGAGAGAGAGAGAGAGAGAGGAGAGAGGTAAGTTTGGGAGAGAGGAGGAGTAGAGGGAGGAGAGAGAGAGGGTAGGAGAGAGAAGAGGTGGGAGAAGAGAGAGAGAGAAGAGAGAGGTAGAGAGAGAGAGGGGGGGAGAGAGAGAGAGAGAGGAAAGAGAGAGAGAGAGTGAGTGAGTGAGAGAGAGGATGAGGGGGGAATGCAGGTGGGAATGCGGGAGGAGGGGGGGGGGGAGCAGTGGCGAACAAAATGGAACGAGAGGAAAAAGCTGGAGAAGAGAGAGAGACAGAGAGAGAGAGAGAGAGAGAGAGAGAGAGAGGGAGAGAGAGACAGAGACAGAGAGAGAGAGAGGCAGAGAAAGATAGAGACAGAGAGGAGCGTTCAACTTACTTTTTCCCAACCGTTTAGAGGAAAGAAAGCTGGGGGTAAACAGAATAGGGCGACAGGACAAGGCTGGAGTAGATATGGGGAGGGAGGGGGGGGGGGGGGGGTGTTCAACAATCTTATTCCATTTGTTTAGAGGAAAGAGAGCCAGGGCTGAACTAAACAGAAGGAGAAGAAAAGACGTGTGTGGAGAGGAGGCTAGGGGGGAGGGGAGGGGGGTGGGGGAGATGTTCAACTTGTCTTATTCCGATGGTCTGAGAAGAAAGAGCTCCACAAGAGAGAGGGGCAACAGCATGCGCGCGCTCACACACACACACACACACACACACACACACACACACACACAACACACACACACACACACACACACACACCACACACCACACACACACCACACACACACACACACACACACACACACACACACACACACACACACACACAGAGTAAGGATTGAGAGGAGGGGCAGGAAGGAGGAGAAGGTGGAGCGGAGTGGTGAATGATCTTATTCTGATCGTTTTGAGAGAAAACGGTGTTTCCCGACACTGGAAATTATATCAAAATCAAAGCGAGGAGAAAGAGGGGGGGGGGGGGGGGGGGGGGGGGGGTGAGTGAGAGAGAGAGAGAGAGGGGGGGGGGTTATACAGCCAAGTTGCGTTGTTTATGGTATGGCTGATCACGGTAACTACATCAAGGCTGGAAGAAGAGGTTGTGCGTTGGAATCTTATTCATATTATGTTGGAGGACAGACAGCATTTTCTAATTTTGGACATTATAACAAAGCGAGAGAGAGAGACAGACAGACAGACAGACAGACAAACAGGCAGAAAGAGAGGAGTGAGACAGAGACAGACAGACAGACAGAAGGAGACAGAAACACAGACGGACAGACAGAGAATGGAAGAGGCTAGATAAAAAAAAAATTATCGAGGGAAGGAGATGAGAGAGAGAGGAGAGAGAGAGAGAGAGAGGAGAGAGAGAGAGAGACAGAGAGGACAGACAGGACAGACAGACAGACAGATAGACAGGCAGAAAGAGAGAGTGAGAGACAGACAGCGACAGACAGAGAGAAAGACAGACAGACAGACAGAGACAGGAAGACGGACAGACAGACAGAGACAGGCAGAGAGAAAGACAGACAGACAGACAGCGACAGACAGAGAGAAAGACAGAACAGACAGACAGCGACAGACAGAGAGAAAGACAGACAGACAGACAGCGACAGACAGAGAGAAAGACAGACAGACAGAGAGGGGCAGAGCCAGACAGATCAAACATGGAAGAAAAACATTCTGCCGGACTGAGTCCACAATGCTGTTCACGAGACATGCAAATGACGACCATGGAGAGAGGAAAGAGGGGAGGGAGGACGATGGTAATGAGGGGGTGGAGTGAGAGAGAGCACAGGGTGGTTTGAGGTGGGGACACACGAGAAAGAGTAGAAGCAAAGGGTGAGACAGACAGACAGACAGACAGGCAGAAAGAGAGAGTGAGACAGGCACAGACAGACAGACAGAGAAAGACAATAGAGAAAGAGAATAGACCCTGAGAGCAGTACGTGGTAATGCTTTAGAGACATGCGTCAACGTTAGTTTTCACCTTAAAAGTTATTACAAGCAAGTCAGTATAAACGTCCACAAAGGGGAAACCTTCACTTTTATTCAAGGCAAATGAACAAACGATGAACTGCTGGGAGCGCACGAGTGATGCGAGTACAAAGCCATCGTCTGAAAAATGCACCTAAGTGTTGAGCGTTCTGAAAGGTTGTCGTAGAGCAGCAACATTATCGCCGTCTGTAGAAGTCATCCCTTTTTTTTCCCCATCTTGCGGCAAATTGTATGTTTCTTTGAGCAGACGGTAGATGGTAGTACGCATCTTTCATCTTGCTGGAGTTCCCACCTTATCGTTTATCTCTGCTGCTGTTGAAGCCGAATGTGCAGATTGTAGAGATAGGTGGCATCCCGTGCGGTGTGTGATATACACGAAGAAAGGTACAGGTTATTTACTTGGCGGCCTTAAGCACATCTGCTAACCAGACTCACACTCAGACTTTTACTAGCACGAGAACCCTTAAGAGTCTATAGGCACAACATGGTAAAACTATTATTATGGTAAATGATTCATGGATAGGCCGTAATTTATCTGTCATATACGGAGCCGTGATTATCTTTTCATTTTCATGACCATATTTTGCGAGATGGATTTTGAAGATCGTCATTGCCTCGCGTTTCACGTGGGCATGGCTTCTGAAGTTTGGGTCTGGCACATCATTTTATCATAGCTTCTGAAAGTTTGGGTCTGGCACATCATTTTATCATAGCTTCTGAAAGTTTGGGTCTGGCACATCATTTTGTAGCTGTTCTGTCAGCTTCAGTCGCAGCAGTTAGTTTCCAGAGCAGCTGTCCAGCAGATGAGTTGCCTTCGACCACACCGCCTGCTGAACATTTTCCCTCTGCTTCTGTGGCGTTCCTGTCTCTACCCCCTCTCCATTCGTAGGTCATAAACACTGACGCAAAAGTCTAGTGACGTCACATCTCTGTTCGACGTTGTTAACGGTTCTTACGGATGGTTGTAGTCAAAGTCTAGTGAAGTCACATCTCTGTTCGACGTTTTTAACGTTTATTATGGATGGTTATAGTCGGTAGTTGTCAGTAATTTTGTTGTAAAAGATGTGGTCTTAAAGGGCTGTTTTCTGCTGTTTCCAGAAATGCATGTATTTAGACTCTGATTTCTTTTGATGGCATGTTTTATTCTCCCAGTACTAAGGCTTGACAGGCTTTTCAATAGATAATTCGTTCGCAATTTATTTAGAACAGTTCGGATAACCGCTAGTCATGGAGTGCCAGATGTTTCTACACTTTGTTCAAAGCATACTGCTTTAAGCTGATTGAGGTAAAATGTGTTGTCTGCTTTTGTTCCATGTCGCCAGAACCGCAATGGTGGCATATTGTTTGTAGGCTTACAGGGGGAATGACCATGTCCTGCTGATACTGGGAGGCCCATTACCTTTTCGTTTTGGCCTAAAAGGTTCTTGTAATCACACACACACACACACACACACACACACACACACACACGTACACATGCGCGCTCGCTCGCACACGAACACACACACACACACACACACACACACACACACACACACACACACACACACACACACTCACACACACACACACACACACACACACACACACACACACGTATACACAAGTCGCAGAATGAATTTGATGGTGAAGGGAAGGGGAAGAAAGTACTGCTATTGATAGGTGAAGAGGGTTGTTTTAGGAGATGCCTTGAAGGAAGACAGAGTTTGAACTATGCAAGGATACTGGGAGTTTATTCAAATATATAAATAAATATATATATATATATATATATATATGTGTGTGTGTGTGTGTGTGTGTGTGTGTGTGTGTGTGATCTATCTCCCTTTATTGAAAGAAAACAGTGTCTATTGACCACAGCGGCCATCATCTGAAGAGCTAGGAGCTGCCCCCTTCCCCCTCCACCCCCCCCCCCCACCCCACCCCCCGTCCAAAAAGCCAACAACAACAACAACAAAATTTCTCTCAACAGGACTGATATAGCTTCGCAAAGATCGGCGACTGCGCTTCAGAGGGAAACCACTCGTGCTCCATCCACACATCCGGGGATCATCCCCGACATCCGGGAATCTGCATACACGCCCCGGGAGCTGTGAGTCACCTGAGGGAGGTTCGGGCAGAGTCTGCACTGAGGGCAGCTTGACTGTGGATCTGGTGACGCTTCCTCCTCATCATCCACAGGATCAACAGCAAACACGCTGTCCTTTGTTTCACCAAACGTGGAATTAGGGCAGTGAGAGGTGGACTCTTTTTAAGGTGTCTGAGGCAAGATCAGCGGCAAACACGCTGAGCGTTGTTTCGCCAAACTTGGAGTTAGAGCAGTGAGAGGTGGACTCTTTTTCTCACCTTTGTTCTAATGAGAGCTCTGTGTGCGTGTTAAGGAGAGAAGTTATAGATAGAACTGACGTGGTTCTGCGTAGTATGAAGCAAACGGGAAACTGGTCATGTTTCCGGTCTCGGGGGCGTTTTCTCCCGCAACGAAGAAAGCTTTTTTTTTTTTTTCCATGTGTGTTCTCCTGTAAAAACGCCCCGAACTCTGCATTATTCAAGCAGGGTTTTCCCCCATCAACGATTTTTTCTGTCTGCGTTGACTGATGAGTTGGATTGTTACTGACCCGCTCGAGGGTCCGATGAGATTGTGAACTGGACACCCAGAAAG
>JADBJO010000932.1:493356-500856 GCA_016801955.1 Conus betulinus
TTGTGAACACATTTCTGCAGACAGTTCCATCTACACCGTTCAGCTCACAGCTTATTCTCAGCGATGTTGTGAACACATTTCTGCAGACAGTTCCATCTACACCGTTCAGCTCACAGCTTATTCTCAGCGATGTTGTGAACACATTTCTGCAGACAGTTCCATCTACACCGTTCAGCTCACAGCTTATTCTCAGCGATGTTGTGAACACATTTCTGCAGACAGTTCCATCTACACCGTTCAGCTCACAGCTTATTCTCAGCGATGTTGTGAACACATTTCTGCAGACAGTTCCATCTACACCGTTCAGCTCACAGCTTATTCTCAGCGATGTTGTGAACACATTTCTGCAGACAGTTCCATCTACACCGTTCAGCTCACAGCTTATTCTCAGCGATGTTGTGAACACATTTCTGCAGACAGTTCCATCTACACCGTTCAGCTCACAGCTTTCTCAGCGATGTTGTGAACACATTTCTGCAGACAGTTCCATCTACACCGTTCAGCTCACAGCTTATTCTCAGCGATGTTGTGAACACATTTCTGCAGACAGTTCCATCTACACCGTTCAGCTCACAGCTTATTCTCAGCGATGTTGTGAACACATTTCTGCAGACAGTTCCATCTACACCGTTCAGCTCACAGCTTATTCTCAGAGATGCTGTGAACACATTTCTGCAGACAGTTCCATCTACACGCTCAACTCACAGCGCTGGCCCTGGCACTTCCAGTGGTCTCAGAATAGAGACAAGTTATCGTTCTCTGTGATTTCCTTTCTGCCTTAGGGGCCCTCGCTTGCCGTCACCTCAAGCACCCTCAACCGCTGAACGTGTTGGAACTGTACGCTTCTGTGAACTACGATAGTTCCAACGTTGGGTTTTGCTAGGGTTTTGCTAGGGTTTTGCTAGGGTTTCTGGACATGCCGATGTCCGAGGCAGTGAAGTGGTCGATCGGTTTGCCACCAATGCCACAAAGAAGGAAATGAAATCTGTAATGGGACGGGGAACAGTAAACAGTAAATAATGAACAAGTAGGATTCTTTTGCTTCTGCGTTCCCTGGTCATGCTGATCAGATACAAAGTCCGGTAGCTTGGGCAAAGTCAGCGGTCCGTCGGAGTGAGTCCGCCGTTCCCTACAGCTTTTCTTGGAGTGCCACTGCACCGGGCCAAAAACTCAAGTCGTAGGCTGTCGAAAATGGGGACAGGACTGAAGTGCGTGGGCTGGGTTTTGTGGGCCAGTACCACATGGGCACTCACCTGTGTGCGATATGTTCAGGCGATAGAGGTGGGAGAGCAACTGACGGTGTCCAGTTCTTAGTCTGAAGATGGCGACTTGTTGGGCACGTTCAAAATGGTGAATGTGAACAAGCAGGATAATTCCTGCTCCCTCATGATGAAATAAATACACGCCCATAACTCCCCAAACGACTGCAGCTTTGGACATTACTGCTAAGATGATTCGATGTCGTAAGCAGCACTCGTGGGGAGTTTCGGGCGTGGAGTTCATTAATCACGGGAGCAAGAGTTGCCTGACTTGTTCGTTATTCACAAATAAAGACCTGAGCAGGTGTTCCGTATCCCTCACACCAACCTGAGATTTAAAGCTCAGGTTTACGTCCTGTAGCAAGAGGAATGGAACTCGCAGACGGATACACTCTGCTAAATTCATCCAAACCGAAAAGAGTTTTCACTGTGTGCCACGGGCGGCTGCAAAGAAGAAACGGTCTTGTAGCCTTTGGGCATGGACCACTCCTTTTACACCCACTCCTATCTTTTCAACGATGGCGAAGCTCCATGGTGCATGCCACGTGATGTACCAATCACTCAAATAAGTACATTCTTGTAGAGCGTTGGGAAGTCAATGACGTCAGACACACTGTACGTCAGACTTCGGGAAAATCTTGTTCAGAAGTGTCCAATCACTTAAAGTGATTAAAAAAAAAAAAAGTTTCATGAACTGTAAACATTTCGAAAGATGTTAAACCAGATTCTGGCATTCATGCTAAAAAAATGTTTTAATTTGTGTCTACATTTTTCTCGCTGTGTTAAGAGTTGATTTCAACTGGGGTGACAGCCCTGATATGGTCCCTTGCGGTCGGCTTAGCTAGAAGCAACATGACTTCAATTGAATTCAGGGCTGTCGTTATCAAGCTAGCAAAAAACCCTATCCTGGAGAAGAAGACTCGAACAAACCCAAAGACAATGTTCACATGTATACAGATTCAGTAAATAACATGCCAACTGAAGTGTTGATTTCATTTAGGCTTTTTTTGTTGATGTGAATGAAGAAAAACCAAAATGTCCACAAGGCTGATGATCTTCATTAACGCTTTTTTTGTTGATGTGAATGAAGAAAACCAAAATGTCCATAAGGCTGGTGATCTTCATTAACGCTTTTGTTTGTTGATGTGAATGAAGGAAACCAAAACATTTCCGTAAGGCTGATGATCCTAGGTTTTGCTGAGGCGCCAGGCGTTCTGCCCGAATTGTCACCTTTAGACCACAAAATGTTTTAAAACTCACACACACACACACACACACACACACACACACACACACACACACACACACACACACACACACACGTACACGCGCACACGCACTCACTCACTCACTCACGCACGCACGCACGCGCGCACGCACACAGAGTCACGTACACACACACACACACACACACACACACACACACACACACACACACGCACGCACGCACGCACGCACACACACATTCACACACGCACGCACGCGCACACACACACACACACACACACACACACACACACACACACACACACACACACACATACACACACACGCGCGCGTGCGCGCGCAAGAAGAAAGCTGTTACTGATGCGTAAAATAAAAAACAGAAAAAAAGCCGAAAAGGTCACACAGGCAAGAACACAGAGTGAAATGGAAATCTGGTGTCCACCCCAGACCGTGTATACAGACTGACTGTCTAGTGTGTACAGACTGACTATCTAGTGTGTACAGACTGACTATCTAGTGTGTACAGACTGTGTACAGACTGACTATCTAGTGTGTACAGACTGACTATCTAGTGTGTACAGACTGACTATCTCGTCGTCAGATGACAACAAACTATAAAACTAGCATGATATGGATTGTAACACGACAGTAAAGTGTACACACTTTAATAGACACAAAAGACAAGAGAACCAGCCACACTGGCGGAAAGAATGCCAACGACAGTTCAAAAAAAAAAAAAAAAAAAAAGAAGAAGAAAAAAAAGACCAACCATAAAAAGGCAGAGCGAAGGAGAGAATGGCAAGACGAGGAGGAGGGGGGGGGGGGGGGGGGGGGGGGGGGGGGGGGGAGAGGGGGGAGAGGAAGTGAGTGGCCCGGGACTACTAGGAGGCGCCGATACCATTTTGTACCGAAAGAGCCCCGAAGATTCCCAGGGGGCGGGAAGGGGAGGGGGACAATGGGGGGAAGGGGGGGGAGGGGGGGGGGGGCGACGTCACGGGTTTGCTATGGATGGAACTGAGAGGACTGCTGTGGTCACGGATGTAAGAGGCACAGGATCAGTATCTTCAGTGTCCCGCTGGGGTGGAGTGCCGTGACGTGCCACTGAAGGCATCGGCCTCTTCCTGTTGATATGATGGGCTCTGTGTCTTGCTCCTGTTCTTGGATTGGCTGGGAAGAGGATCGTCGCTTTTCGTCGCTTGGAAATCCGTACCGTACATTGAAGGCATTGGTCCCTTCCGGTTGAAATGATTAGCTCTGTGTCTTGCCTCCTGTTCTATGGGGGTAGCTGAGTTCACCACGCAGTATCAGAATGAACGTAGTCAGCACACCATACATTATCAGAACACGAATTCCAAGTGGAAAACTTGGAGGTTCGAGGACAAAGAAAGGTCATCACGCTTCACTGCTGACAGTGTGGACGACGTGTCCAGTGTGAAGCAGGTGCGCGGTGGTTCTCTGGCGGGGAAAAGCTGCCTTCATACAGTAGACCCGATCTCGCTGTACCGAGCACAAACAATTAGCTGCTACAGCAGACCTTCCACAATTGGAGAACTGCCCAGAGAATTTCAGAAAGAGTGGCATGGGCCTGGATATTGCCCTGCACTCGGGGTCACCAAAACAAACGATTCTGATGGAACTCGCTGAGCCATAGGAAAGCAGAGTGGAGCAAGCTCACCTCTACAGGACTGAGGAGTGTGCCAGTCTGACGGAGTATGGCGGAGTGTTCTCCTGTGAAGATCTTCTGCTGTCAGTCTCTCCCTAAAGTGTCTTCTTACTTACATACACATTAACCACAGAGGACAGTTGGCAGGAGAAGGGCATCTGGGAGTCATGACCTGGATGCGGCCCGGCCCCCTTAGAGTGTAAGGAGTTCAGGGCTGAAACACCTGTCTGAAGAGGGGTTCTTCTCTGAAGACCTTTGCTGTCAAGCTCTCCATAGAGTTTCTTCCTACTAGCATACATGTGGACCAGAGAGAGCAGCGTAGCTAGCTGATATTCTCTCGGCCAGAGAGAAGAGCGAAGCGAGATCCCCCTCCTCCCCCTCCTCTCAAACGGACAACCGGCCAAGGCGACCAGTGTGACGAGCGAATCGAGATGCCCCTCCTCCCCCCTCCTCCCCCCTCCCCTCAAACGGGACAACCGGCCAAGGCGACCAGTGCGAAGAGCGAAGCGAGATGCCCCTCCTTCCCCTCCCCTCCCTCTCTGGCGCAGCACAGTAAGTCTACAACGGGATCATCTGAAACTCCCACGGCGCTCGTACATCAAGGACAGCCAAGATGGCGCCAGACCGCACGTTCTCAGGGGACGTCCCACGGATCGTCGGCCTTGGTCCGGATCGGTCCTGGTGCGACGAAAATGGATGATTCCCTGAGTAACGCCGGGTGAATCTTCGTGACGTGTTGATGAAGAAAGGGCAATGGCCGAACATAGAGAGAAAAGAGAACATGTCAACCCCGTGACTAAACAGAATTGAAATTCGTTTGCTCGATGAATGTATTTGATAGCCAGCGAACGAAATTCTTAGTCCTGAATTAAAAATCGAAAAAAAAAAAACGCACACACACACACACACACACACACACACACACACACACACACACACACACACACACACACACAAGATTTGAAATAGATATTGACAGCTAAGTACAGCACGAATAATGAAGATCAACAGACTGTCAAAATGAAAACATATTTGTAATGTTTTGAATGAAGATTACGCAGGTATGACTTAAAACCACATGTTTATGAAAGCCCATTTTTGTGAGTCTTACAGTGTCTGGGTGTGACAAAGAAGTCTTCGTGACTTTTGTAACCATTGAAATCTTGTTATTCTTCTTCCTTGAAAAAAAAAAGTGGCAAGGATTTATTCCTTGTCTCGCTCTTTCAATACAAACAGTATTCCCGCCCTCTGGAAGTCATAGTATCTTCGTCTTTTTTTCGTCCGCTGTCACCGAGTCTGGCTTTCGGTTTGTTTGTTTGTTTCTTTTTTAAAACTCCTTTCTCTGGTTATTTTATATAGCACACCCGCTTTTAATGTTGCAGTTTGTCAACTAAAACATGAAAATGTTCAGGCTGTCTGAGGCAGACTCTAGCTGTCCATTCCGCAGTTTCTGTCTGCCCACATGGTCGTTTAACAGTGTTTGTTTTTTGCATATTACCTTTTTTTTTTATCAAATTCATTCCTTTTGGTTCAATCTGAGAGTGATGAATTAAACTGAGTGGACCAGCCGCCGTGTTGAAGTGGTTAGCGTCGTAAACCCCCGGCTGAGAGCTCAGGGGTTTGATTCCCAGCAGAGACATTCATTTGTGCCTCCTATCCAGAGTTACTCCCCGGGGTTAAATTGGTTACGGGCTCAGTTGGAAAGACTGGGACCACACAGTCGAGTTTCATCCATTTAATGGATTTTCTTTGAAAGCGTGGCTCGCATTTCCTGACCAACACTACAGGTGTCGGTATGTCTCGGGCTGGTTGACGCCGCCGCCGGTATAAGTATGCGTAGAGTACAGCACTCCCCGTGCAGTCTCAGGTTTAAAGGGAAAGCCATAGCTTCATCTTCATCCTCCTCATCGATCAGTATGAAGTCTGAAATTCTGTGGCCCTTCGTGCCCTGCTCTCCGATGACCTCTCCGCCTGTATGGCCTTGGTTTGGCTCTGTGTGAGTCACCAGTATTGGACTCGTTTATGGGGACTGTTGTTGCACAGACGTCGTGGCGCCCTTCGGAGGGAGAGCTCGCTCACGCTGGCTCGGCGACTAAGCAAATATTGCCGTCAGTAATGGGCTTAGCAGGTTGTGTCCAGCGTGTGTTAGATCAGAACAAGCACTACTGAACACCACCGAAGTGACTCGGCAGCAGTGCAGTGTCTCCGCTGGTGGGTTGCCTCTTGACGACTTGACATTGACTGCTCCCTGTGGATTGCTCGTGCCGGGGCTGTGGGGGGGGGGGGGGGGGGGGGGGGGGGCGGGGGGGGGGGGGGGGGGGGGGGGGTTTAGAAGGATACACTGCCACAATGAAAAGACGGGAAAAAATGAATGATGAATGAATGAATGAATAGGTTAATAGGAATTAATAAAACGAATAGATGAATAAATAAATGAATGAATGAAATAAATGAAAATCAAACCAAACGATTAGATAGATAAAGGGAATGCCTGGCTCTGTCTGCACGGCCTCATGTGGACCCACCCAGTGGATGCCAGGTATAGGGCAGCCTCCACGTCATCATTGTATGCGTCGCTTTTCTCCTGTCGCCAGTCTGTCACGTCGCCACCTTTGTCATTTTCAGGACGGTGTCGACGCCTTCCCCGCCCCCCCCCCTTCCCCCCCCCCTCCCCCCCACCGACGTGTGGACAGCTCTGGCCCCGTGTCCTCCTGTGGATGACACCACTACCAACTGTAGACATGAGACTAGCCGTGAGGAGGCCTGGGTGGAAGCTGGCGTTGCTTTTTGTTTTACTTTGGTTTTTCAATGAGGGTGGAAGGGGAATAGTTTGGGCAACATATCCACGTTCTGAATACGTCGCAAGTTTTTTCTGTGTACTTTCGATCTCCACTCCGTCCCTCCCTTTCTCTCCTCCCTCCCTTCTCTCTGTCTGTCTGTCTGTCTCTCTGTTTCTCTCTCTCTCTCTCTCTCTCAATCACTCTGCTCCTCTCTTTCTCTCTGTCTCTTTCTCTGTCTCTGTCTTTCTTCTGTCTGTCTGTCTGTCTGTCTGTCTGTCTGTCTCTCTCTCTCTCTCTCTCTCTCTCTCTCTCTCTCTCTCTCTCCCCCCCCCCTCTCCCGTCTGTCTTTATGTATATGTTCTCACCCCTCCTCTCTTTCTTCTCTCTCTATGTCTGTCTGTCTCTCACTCCTTCCCCCCCCTCTCTCTGTCTCTGTCTCTGTGTTTCCCTCTCTCTCTCCCTCTGTCTCTGTCTCTCTCTCTCATACTGTCTGTCTGTCTGTCTGTATCTGTCTGTCTGTCTGTCTGTCTCTCTCCCACCCTCCCTCCCTCCCTCCCTCCCCTCTGTGGCT
>JADBJO010000932.1:505856-515856 GCA_016801955.1 Conus betulinus
TGGTGAGGCCGATCTGGGCCCGGAAGGAACGCCCACATGTGGGACACATGTGGGTGGGTGCTACAGTGGAGGTGGAGGTAGCTCTGGCCTTGCGCGCGGCTCGCTTTCTCTCAGCTTCTGCTGTGCGTCTCTTCTCTGATGTACATGCACCCTTTGTGAGGCTGCTTCGCCAGGCTGGAGCCAGAACTGTCCATGTTGAAAGGGGCGTAAGTCGTGCATGTGAAACGGGCAGCTGTCAGATGTAAAACAATGATACCTTCACTATTGATTTGTTTGTATTCCGGCGAAACCCAGTTCTGTTCATGCCGCGTTTTTTTTACATGACCCTGACCCTCTTCCAAACTGGTCAGATATTGATTTGTTTGTTTGCTTGCTTAGTTGTAAAAAACGACGTAATCTTTTGTTACACTTTGGCGTCATGCGAAGATTATGATACGTTGTGTGGTGATTTGCGTTTTGCTCATGCTGTTTAAAACCCGGTTACCCCCCACTCCCACTCCACCCCACCCCCGATCTCTCTCTCTCTCTCTCTCTCTCTCTCTCTCTCTCTCTCTCTCTCTCTCTCTCTCTCTCTCGCTGCTCAAGTCTGTTCAACAGTATTCTGCTTTGACAACTGGCGATATGAAAATGTAGGTAATGGTTGAGATCTGTGATAGTACAGAGTCTCTAATATTTTTTCATGCTTGGATTGAAATAAAATCACATTCACGTTGTTGTTTATTGTTTCATTGTACATGCTTCTGAACACATATCTGCCTGTCTGTCTGATTGTCTGTCTGTCTTTCAGAAAGTCTGATTGTCTGTCTGTCCATCTGTCTGTCCATCTGTCTGTCTTTTTGACTGTCTGTCTGTCTGTCTGTCTGTCTCTCGCTCTCTCTCTCGCTCGCTCTCGCTCTCTCTCTCTCTGGCTAGATGGGAAAAAAAAAAAGATTGAAAATGAAATCATCTTCGTGCTTATCTGTTACCATTTGGAATAACGATTATCAAAGATAGTTTACGTGTGTGTGTGTGTGTGGTGCGATGTGTACGTGTGTGTGTGTGTGTGTGTGTGTGTGTGTGTGTGTGTGTGTGTGTGTGTGTGTGTGTGGTGCGATGTGTACGTGTGTGTGTGTGTGTGTGTGTGTGTGTGTGTGTGTGTGTGTGTGTGTGTGGTGCGGGGTGTGTGTGTGTGTGTGTGTGTGGTGCGGGGTGTGTGTGTGTGTGTGTGTGTGTGTGTGTGTGTGTGTGTTCGTCTATGTCTGTGCCTGTGCGTATTCGTGCGTACGTGAGACCGCGCGCGCGCTCGGTGTCTGTAAGCACATATATCTAAACCGATCTGTGGTTGCAAACATTCCAACTCCATTGTCTTCCCCTTCCTCCCTGCATCTTCTTCACCATGTGGCCACAACAGCTGGGAGCCAGCCAGCAATCTCCCCCCCCCCCCCCCCCATCCCCCGACCCCCACCCCCACCCCGCTCCGTATCCCCTCTAAACTCCCCACCACACAAAACTTGGACGGACAAGGTATAGTCATGTTGGGACTTGGGGGGTGGGTGGGGGAGTGGGGGGGATAGAAGGAGGAGGAAGGAACAGGGGTTGTGGGCGGGGGGGGGGGGGGGGGGGGAGGGGGAGGGTTACAAGAACGGAAGCCACTGGCACTGATCCAGTCGGAGTGTCAGGAAGTGTCACTGGAGGGTTTTTTTTTTTCCTCCTCTCTCCTCCCCTCTACTCTCCCACAGGCCCGGGAACTGCAACACCTGCTGTGGAAGATTGATCCGCCTTGAGAGGATGGCCGTTCAAATGAAGGAGGGGGGGGAGGGGGGGGGGGGGGGGGGGGGGGGGGGGAGGGGGACCGTCGGTGGATGGGTGGGTGGGAGAGGGATGGGGGGGGGGAGAGTTCTCGGGTGTACATTACCCACTGTTGGGGGGTCGATTTGCAGGCACCCACCAGCACTCGGTCAAGGGGAGGAACTCTGTGCGGGATTCGAACTCAAGAGCTAGACCTGGCTACTGGAGGGGTGAGGGAAGGAGCGGGGGGGGGGGGGGGGGGGGGGGGGGGGGGGGGGGGGGGGGGGGGGGGGGGGGGGGGGGGGGGGGGGGGGGGGGGGGGGGGGGGGGCGGGGGGGGGGGGGGGGGGGGGGCTGGGGGGGGGCCTGGCTTACTGGAGGGGGGGGGGGGGGGCGGGGGGGGGGGGGGGGGGGGGGGGGGGGGGGGGGGGGGGGGGGGGGGGGGGGGGGGGGGGGGGGGGGGGGGGCGCTTGGGGGGGGGGGGGGTGGGGGGCCCGCTTTCTATGCGTGGTTCGGGGGGGGGGGGGGGGGGGGCGCTTGCTTTTTTTTTTTCCATGGTCTGGTCGAGTGAGTCGAAAAGTTCAAGTGAGTCGGTTCATGGGGGATGGGGGGAGGGGTGGTTGTGTTGGGGATCAGGAAGGTCTACAAGCAGGCGTCGATATTAATTCCTAGCAAGGAAGGATACGCGTGGCATGCATGTATAGATATTGAATATGAGTACACGTGCGCGCGCGCACGCACGCACACACACACACACACACACACACACACACACACCAACACACACACAGCAAGCACAAACACAGACACAAACGCCTGGGCGCACGCATACCACACACACACACACACACACACACACACACGCAGCTTGCACGTACGCATGCACGCACGCACACACACACACACACACACACACACACACACACACACACACACACACACGCACACACACACCCACACACACACACAACACACACACTCACTCACACGCACAGACACACACACACACACACACACACACACACACACACACACACACACACACACACACACCACACACCACACACACTCACTCACACACACACACACCAGAGAAGATGAAGACTAACCGAGAACAGAGTAGACAAAAGAAGCAGTTTGCATTATCTTGACTCACGAGCAGTAAGGGAGAGGGGGGAAGGGGAGTGGAGTGATGTGGGGACGGAGCGAAACAGTCGTGGGGATGGGGGCTGTGCGCTGCATTTCACTTTGATTTGCCTGGGAGGAAAGCAGGGAATGTGTTCTGTGAATGAGTCCAAGTGACTTAGTTCCCGCCCACAGAGCGTCGGCCGCTCCCTCTTCTCTCTCTGTCTGTTTCTCTCTCTCTCTCTCTCTCCTCTCTCTCTCTCTCTCTCTCTCTCTCCTCTCTCTCTTCTCTCTCTCTCTCTCTCTCTCTCTCTCTCTCTGACTGGCCTGCCTCTCCTCACGCACGCAGGTGTTTTGGCGTCGACATGTTCCCAGACTTGGTCATCAGCTCACCTTGAAGTCCACCCTTGACGTTCAACTGGATTTGATGCGTTCATTCTGGACGTTCTCCTTCCTTGTGTGTTGTGTTATGTGCTTGATGAGGTCACAGACTTTCAGATGTATAGGCATTCATTTTCATAACTGTCGTCGTGGAAACGGGGAATGTCGGGGGCCGGAATAGCTCAGTTGGTAGAGCTTCGGACTCGTAATCTTGGGGGTGCGGGTTCGCATCTCCGCCGGGCCGTTTCGGTACAGGGGGGATTTTTCCCTCGGAGTTAACATTGGTTCTGACTCCATTTTACCCATACAGTCCTTCGAATGAGACTGTAAACCGAGGTTCCGTGAGTGAACGCACGCATAACATCTTGCACACACACGTCAAATCCCATCACCAACTTTCGGAAGGGAAGGCCAGTTTGGCCGTTTGGTATGGATGACACGTTACACACAGCATGCACCTTCCCTGAAGTTGGAGTATGGCTGCCTTAATGGCGGGATAAAAAAAAAATGGTCATACACACAAAAGTGCCAGAATAATCAACATGATGATTGTGGACACTAAAAGAAAAAAGAAGAATTTTTTTTTTTTTTGCTTTAATGTGAACAAAGTTACGTGATTCCTCATGACTGATAAACCCATAAAGGCTTAGTCTGCTGCATTTGGCAAGATATATATATATATATACATGTGTGTGTGTGGTGTGTGTGTGTGTGCGCGCGCGCGCGCGCGCGCGCGCGCGCGTGTGTGTGTGTGTGTGTAACGGCATGCTTTGGTCTGTAGTCATTGAGATTATCATATGTTTCTCAACTTGTAGGAGTTGTATTAAATGATCTTACCCTGGAAATCCATGTTGATTGCATTATTTGTCTGAAATGAATTTTTTTTTCTTGTTACATATCTCACCAACGTTTAAATCAATGATTACCTGATTGCAGTTTCTAAGAAAATGTCATTTTTTTGTGATTTTGAAAATGTTGCTGAAAAAAAAAAGTGAGTGGCATATTTCCATCGGTGACATCTTCATGCACAACGGGAAGGCTGGGAACATCGTAAAAGTATCTGTTGCTCTGCAAGTTTGGCTCTTCGGGCGCTAATGCTTGCCGATAAAATGCCAGTGTCAAGGTTTACCTCGCATACCACACACCAACCCACACACACACACGCACACCACACACACACACACACACACACACACACACACACACACACACACAACACACACACACACACGAGAGTGCACACGCGTGGATATTTGCCAAATGCACACACAGTTAAATGGTGAAAAACATTATAACTGCATAGACTCACATTGTTACACACTTAAGTTAAAAGGGTCCAACAATATAGTAGCTGGTTTAGACAGATTAGATTTGCTCATTTGAGATTTTTTTGTTGGGGTGGGGGGGGGGGGAGGGTTGATTGTTTTATTGATTGGTGTTTCTTGATTGAATGATCCTTACTGTTTTCGTTTAATCTATCTTCTATGATTTTTTTTCTTTCTTTTATTTTTTTTCTTCTCTCATGTGTCTTTATTTTATATATATATTTTTTTTTTTTGTTTATTTTTTTCGAACTTTCTTCTTTTTTTCTTTCTACTTTTTTTTTTACTGCAGTGTTTTCATTCATTCATTCATTCATTCATTCATTCATTCATTCATTCATTCATTCATTCATTCGTTATTCATTCTTTCTTTCTTCCTTCCTTTCTTCCTTCCTTCCTTCCTTCTGTCCTTCCTTCTTTTTTTCTTTCTTTCTTTCTTTCTTTTTCTTCTCCTTCCTTTTTTTTTTATATTTATTTAATTTTTGGTTTCTGTTCTTATCCGTTTCTTTCTTTTCTTCTCTTCTCTTCTTTCTTTGGTTCCTTCCTTCATTCCCTCTTTCCTCCTTCCTTCCTTTTTAGTCTTTATTCTTTGTTTCTGCCCTTATCTCTTTCTTTTCTTCATTCTTTCTTTCTTCTTTCTTTCCTTCCTTCCTTCCCCTTTTTTCTTTCCTTCTTTCTTTCTTTCCTTATCTCTTTCTTTCCTCCTTCATTCTTTTTTTGTCCCTTTCTTCCTCCTTCCTTTTTTCCCCCCATTTCCCCTCTTTCGTTCTGTCCTTATCTGTTTGTTTCTTTCTTTTCTTTCTGTCTCTCCACATCTTCCTGCCTGTCCATTGGGGGATGGGGGTGGGTGGGTGGGTGGGTGGGGGGTATCATTTCTGTGCTGATGTGCCATCCATCTCGCCCCTCGGGCCGCTCTCGTTCCTTTCAATAAAGCAAGACGTTCGGGATGAGAGCGAAACACCTTAAGGGCGGCAAAAAATAAATGACGTTTTAAAAGGGGGAGAGGGCCGAAGGACAAAGAAGAGGAAAAAGCGTTGTGGAAGAGGAGAAGAGGAGGTGAGGGAGGGAGGAGGAGAGAGGGAGGGAGGGAGTGTGTGCGTGGTGGGGGGAGGGGGGAAACGGGGGGCACAGCGGAGGAGGAGGAGGAGGAGGAAAGGGGGAGGGGGAGGAGGAGAGTAGGAGGAAGAAGAGGGGAAATAGAAACAGAAGAAGGAGAGAGAATTGAGAGAAGAAAAAAAATACGAGCCAAAGACAGCGAGAGAGAGAGAGAGGAGAGAGACGAGAGAGAGAGGAGAGAGAGAGGAGAGAGAGAGCGGAGAGGGAGAGAGAGGAGAGAGAGAGAGAGAGAAAGAAAAGACGGAGAGGGAGAGAGAACAAAAAAAGAGAAAGAAGAGCTGGGAGAGACAAAAGAGGAGAGAGAGAGATGAGGGAGAGAGAGAGGAGGAGAGAGAGAGAGAGAGAGAAGAAAAAGAGAAGGGAAGGGAGGCGAAGAAAGAGAGAGAGGAAAGAGAGAGAGAGAGAGAGAGAGAGAGAAGGCGAGAGAGAGGGAACAAAAAAAACGAAATAGATATATATATATATAGATATATACAGAGAGAGAGGAGAGAGAGAGAGAGAGAGAGAGAGAGAGGGGAGAGAGAGAGAGAGACAGAAGGGTAGGAGTAGAAAAAAAATACAGAAGAAAGAAAGACAGAACGACTGAATGGATGATTTATAAATAACGAGGCAACAAGAGGAGACCAGACAGAAAGATGACAACAGCCCAAGATAGAGCAACATGACATAGAACAGGGAGGACAGAAAGATGACGACAAGAACCCAATAGAACAGCACGGCATAGAACAGGGAGACAGAAAGATGACGACAACAGCCCAAATAGAGCAACATGACATAGAACAGGGAGACAGAAAGATGACAACAACAGCCCAAATAGAGAACATGACATAGAAACAGGGAGACAGAAAGATGACAACAACAGCCCAAATAGAGCAACATGACATAGAACAGGGAGACAGAAAGATGACAACAGCAGCCCAAATAGAGCAACATGACATAGAACAGGGAGACAGAAAGATGACAACAGCAGCCCAAAATAGAGCAGCATGACATAGAACAGGGGGGAGAGAAAGATGACAAACCAGCAGCCCAAATAGAGCAACATGACATAGAACAGGGAGACAGAAAGATGACAACAGCAGCCCAAATAGAGCAGCATGACATAGAACAGGGAGACAGAAAGATGACAACAGCAGCCCAAATAGAGCAGAGCAGCAACAGGACAGAAAAGAACAGGGAGCACATGACATAGAAAGGGATGACAACAGCAGCCCAAAATAGAGCAGCATGACATAGAACAGGGAGACAGAAAGATGACAACAGCAGCCCAAATAGAGCAGCATGACATAGAACAGGGAGACAGAAAGATGACGACAACAGCCCAAATAGAGCAGCGCATGACATAGAACAGGGAGACAGAAAGATGACGACAACAGCCCAAATAGAGCAGCGCGACATAGAACCAGGGAGACAGAAAGATGACGACAACAGCCCCCAAATAGCAGCGCGACATAGAACAGGGAGACAGAAATGACGACAACAGAACAGGGAGACAGAAAGATGACGACAACAGCCCAAATAGAGCAGCATGACATAGAACAGGGAGACAGAAAGATGAGGACAACAGCCCAAATAGAGCAGCATGACATAGAACAGGGAGACAGAAAGATGAGGACAACAGCCCAAAATAGAGCAGCATGACATAGAACAGGGAGACAGAAAGATGAGGACCAACAGCCCAAATAGAGCAGCATGACATAGAACAGGGAGACAGAAAGATGAGGACAACAGCCCAAATAGAGCAGCATGACATAGAACAGGGAGACAGAAAGATGAGGACAACAGCCCAAATAGAGCAGCATGACATAGAACAGGGAGACAGAAAGATGAGGACAACAGCCCAAATAGAGCAGCATGACATAGAACAGGGAGACAGAAAGATGAGGACAACAGCCCAAATAGAGCAACATGACATAGAAACAGGGAGACAGAAAGATGACGACAACAGCCCAAATAGAGCAGCATGACATAGAACAGGGAGACAGAAAGATGAGGACAAACAGCCAAATAGAGCAGCATGACATAGAACAGGGAGACAGAAAGATGAGGGACAACAGCCCAAATAGAGCAGCATGCATGGCATAGAACAGGGAGACAAGGTGGCCACAACAAGCAAGGACAAGGTGGCCACAACAAACAAGGCATATACGTTTGTGTGTGGGTGGGTGTTGGACAGGGACGGATGAGGGAATGAAGAAGAAAGGGGGGGGGGGGGGGGGGGGGAGCAAACATATTGATCACGAAAGTGCTTTCCAATATACCTGTCTATCATCTTCTGAAAAGGCAAAAGAGAACATCAGAAACACCTGCTTTGTTAGGTATTGAAGGAAAACGCAGCAGTGACTAATCAACACACGTGGCAGGTTTCATACTGAAGGAAACGCAACGCAGAAAAGAGCATCTACAAGACTTGGTTTGTTGGATGTTACAAAGAAAATGCAAATTAAGAGTTGACTTTTCATCTGAAAAGAACAGGCAAAAGAGGAAGATTGAAAATACTTAGTATGAAAAGGAAAGGCGCACAGAACTTCTCAAGCATTTAGCATATTTGGTATCAACAGAAAATGCAAACTGAAGGTAAAGGAGAATATCAAAATTCCTGCTTCAGTTTCTATTAGAGAAATAGCAAAAGAGACTGTCACAACTCCTGTTTCGTTTGGTGTGGAAGGAAAAAAGGCAAAGGAGAAACGTCAAAAAACACCCAGCCCGAAGGCAACACCTCATCTCATTCCCATGACCGACATGATTGTGAGGGAGGGGGGGGGGGGGGGGGGGGGGGGGGGGGGGAATGAGGGACGATTCCGCCGATCTTCTTCATCGCGGCCTGTCCTCTGCTTCTCGCAGGAGTTCTGGCAGCCTGAGGTTGGTCCATTCCATCACGTTCTTCGACCAGCTCTTTCTCTGCCTGCCTCTGCGCCTTCCTCCTTCAAGCGTGCCTGGCAGGATGGTCTTTGCCAGCGAGTCGTGTCGTGTCACTGTGGCCCAAACCACATCAGCTGTGTCCTCTCGACCGTAGCCAAGAGGGGTTCCTGTAGTCCTGCCAATGTGGTCACCAACTCTTGGACAGAGTCGTTGGCTCTGTGCTCTGTCAAGGAGAAGTGGAGCATTCTTTTGTCTGCCTTCACTTCAAAGGCTTGGATCCTTCTCTCCAACTCTGTCGAAGGCAGAAAGCGAACATCTAAAACGCTTGACTCTTTTAGGTATTGAAAAAAAAAGTCAACAGGAACTGTGCAAAACACCTGGCGTGTTCTGGTCACGAAAGAACCGGCAAAGGAGAACCTCAAAAGTCTTGGGGTGTCTGGTATTCAAAGATAAGGCAAAAGTGAGCCTCTAAAACACATGATTTTTTTATATGGAAAGAAAAAGGGAAAAAAAATGTGGGTTATCTTAAGCGCCTGGGTCGTTTGGTAATAAAAGAAAAAGCAGCAGGAAACACACGTACAACACTTGGCTCGTTTGGTTTCAAAGACAAGGCACAAGAGAACATCTAAAAACTCTGAAATCATTATCAAAATATTATTAAAAACAAGTGCCTGGCTCGTTTGGTTCTAGAAGAAATGGGAAAAGGGAACGTCAAAAAGACCGAGCTCGTTTGAAATGACAAGAAATGGCAAAAGAGAGCATCACAAAGACCTAGCTCCTTATGTATTACAAGAAATAGCAAAAGCGAACATCAAAAGCACTTCCCTGTGATGATATTGAAGGAAACGGCAAATGTGGCCGCCTTACCACTTTGGGTGTTTAAAAAAAAGGCAATAGAGAACAGCAGCATTACTTGGGCTCGTTTCTATTTAAAGGAAAGGCAAAGGAGAAGATCAAAATCATCTGACTCGTTTCCTATCAAAAGAAAAGCCCCAAGGGGAACAAATTAAAACAATCGGGCTCCTTTGATATTAAAAGAAAGCCTCAAAGGGAAACAAATCAATCGGCTCCTTTAATATTAACAGGAAAGCCCAAAAGGGAACAAATGAAAACAATCGGCTCCTTTAATATGAAAAAGAAAGCCCCAAAGGGAACAAATGAAAACAATTGGCTCCTTTAATATTAAAAAGGAAAACCCCAAAGGGAACAAATGAAAACAATCGGCTCGTTTGGTATTCAAAGAGAAGGACAAAAGGGGAAAAGGCACATGAAAACATTTAGCTCTTGTGGTATTAAAAAAAGGCAGTCAAGAAAACCTTGTGGCTCCTTTTGGTATTGAAATAAAAGGCAAAAGAGAACATATGAACACCTGGGAGGTAAGGCATGAAAGCGGAAGGCAGCAGAGAATACGTAAAACATTTGGCTCAT
>JADBJO010000932.1:523356-525582 GCA_016801955.1 Conus betulinus
TGTGTGTTGTGTGTGTGTGGGTGTGTGTGTGTGTGTGTGGCGTGTGTGTGTGCTTTGGTAGTAGTGATGGTATGGTGGTGTGTGTTGGTATTGTGGTGGTGCGGTGATGGGTGTGTGGGGTGATGGTGGATGGTGGTGGTGGTGGTTCTCTGTGTTGTGTTTGTGTGAGTGTGTGTGTGTGTGTGTGTGTGTGTGGTGTGTGTGTGTGTGTGTGTGTTGTGGTGTGTGGTGCGTGCGTGCGTGTGTGTGTGTACGCGTGTGTGTATGTGTGTGTGTGTGTGTGTGTGTGTGTGCGTGTGTGTGTGTGTGTGTGTATGTGTGTGTGTGTGTGTGTGTGTGCGTGTGTGTGTGTGTGTGTGTGAATTCAGAATTTTCGCCGCGGAAAGTGAACCCAGCGGGTTCAGTTTCTTTCATAACGCTGTACAAGAACCAAACAATTCTTACAAAGATCTATGTAGTCTTGTCCGTAAAAAAGTATCACTACTCTGAAATATACAGTTTTCATTAACCTAAACGCATATATGGCTTCATACACTCAACAGCAAAAACCGTCAAACTCACTACTGTCCACCTGCATAGAGTTCGTTGTAGTTAGTGCACAACGTAGCAATGGGCAGCGAACCTGTGTTTCATCCCAGCGCAAAATCAGGCGGCTGGCATGTCCCCCCCCCCCCCCCCCCCCCCGACGCCCCCCCCCCGCCTCCAGAAAAACGCCCAATGACCTCTCCTGCTTGTGCATTCTTTATGGATGGGCTGCGTTTTCTGTAATGCTGTGCTTAAACTTGGTTGGCTTGTAGCATTTCATTGCCCCTACGACCTTTTCGTCTGGGAGACCAGAACCTGTGACCTAAACCTCTCATGCATAGAGGTTGCCCGTAGTCACAGGATCAGAGTATGTGCCCGTGCCCACGGAGATGGCGGGCTTCTGTGAGTTCGAACTTCTCGTTGGTTGGATTTTTTGAAGGTTCAGAACCCCTGTATGTCCAGCCAGCAGTAAAAGGGTACCTGATCAGGAGTTCGGGTAAGATTGAAGCAGCGGACAGGAGAGAGAGAGAGGAGAGACAGAGACAGAGACAGAGAGAGAGAGAAGGATGGCACGAGGAAGGAGGGCTTTCTTTCTGTGACGCCGTGCCCCGACACGAGTGGACCTTAAACAGTTATCTGCCTCTATGGGCCATTAGCGTAGGGGACCCTCAACGCTGAACCTCATGAATACAATGAAAATCTGGGTTTGGGTGATTTTGACTCCCTCCGTATCACCTGTGATTGATTTGACCTTCTGTATAGGAACTTTCTTTGTTAAAAAGAAGCGGGAAATGATATTGCCCGGGGTTACAAAAAGCATGAGGTGGTAGTACTCCCCAGTACGGCACATGAGGGAAAAAGATTGAGAAAAGCAACGAGGGTGAGACGGACCGAGAGAGGGAGAGGGGAGAGAAGGGGAGGGAGGGGGAGAGAGGAGAGGGAGTAGGGCGATTGGTTAGGTAGGAAAGATAGAAGAGGGAGGGGAAGGGAAGGGGGAGGGGAGAGAGAGAAAAGAGAAAGGGGAGGATGAGAGAGAGAGGACGGGGAGAGAGAGGCGGGGGTGGAGCAAAGAGAAAAGAGGGGTAGATATAGAGCTAGAGAGAGAGAGAGAGAGAGAGAGAGAGGAAAGAGACAGAAACGAAGGAAGAGTGTGAAAAGGAGAGAGAATAGAGTCGAAAGAAAGATGGACGAAGGGATAAAAGAAAGAAAAGAAGGAGAAAAAAGTAGAAAGCAAAGGAAAGAAAAAAAAGAATAAAAAGAAAAGGTGAAGAAACGATAAGGAGCTAGAAAGAGAAGAAAGAATGAGAAAGAGAAAAAAGAGGAAAAAAAGGAAGAAGAAAGAAAGGGAAGGAGAAAGAAGAGGAAGCCCGAGAAATAGAGACAGAGGGAGATAGAGGGAGCGAGGGGGAGAGAAAAGGAGAGAGACATGGTGGTAGTGAGAAAGGAGAGGGAGGGACCAAGGAGAGAGAGGAGAATAGCGAGCGAGAGAGAGAGATTGATCTTTTCATACTCAAGGGATGATATGTTTAGGCCAAAGCCTAGTCCTTTACAGTCTGTTCCTTGTCATGCATACACCATTTCACAACCATCTCATTCATACTGACACATTTAATTCAACATAGGCAACACTGTAATGGAATTCCCAATGATAGCAACATGTTATAAACGTGATAATTACATGGCGAATGTCAAACAGAAGGA
>JADBJO010000933.1:0-5000 GCA_016801955.1 Conus betulinus
ACAACACATGCGAAAATGTCCAACCATTGTTTCTTGTGTGCTTTTGTCAGGTGAACTCTTTCTAAGATAAAATTGTAAATATTTACTTTTGTGTAAGCAGCAATCTTTTTGCCGTGAGACTTTAAAAAAATTGTTGTTGTTGTTTAGTAGGCTTCTGAAGACAATATCACATAAGCAAATGTAAGTTTTGGTTATTTTTTAGAGAGGATTATACAGGTGAGTTCCATATGTGTGGAGTATAGTAAACAGACAAATAAAGACCGTCTATCACAGCAAGCTTTGGTGAATAGCTCAGGCTTCTGCTAGGTAGCTTCCATGGCCCCATCATGACCCCATCCCCTCCCTGCATCCCATCCTGCCTTTTCTTTTTCAGTGGAAAAATGAAGCATCTGTTATTGTTTATCATGTGTGGACTGCTGGTGTCATTTGTATTGACTAGTTGGACACTGTATCACCACTTTGACTCAGGTCATCCTGAATTCTCTGTGAATCAGGGCATTGTGGAAGAGAAGGCAGGTGTGGCTGGCTATCGGGAGACCCAGGACAACCTGGAGAAAGTGTCAGCCACCAAGAGCGAGCTGGATGAGGTCAAGGGTCGAACTCTGGAGAGGACATGTCGGAGATGGTGCGACGCATGCACGCTGAGATCGCTGAGCGACGAAATGTCCTGGCTCCCATCCTGCGTGAGATCAGACCATTGCGAGAGAGAGTGCAGGTATGCTGTTGCGGGTGGCCAACCGGCTGCAAGGATCAGTATGGGGACTGTGCAGTCACTGATAGTGTGATTTTTTTTTTTTTTCAGGACAAAATCAGTCGTTAACTTGGAAGGTGGTGAAATGTTGGATCTTACGAGAAAATTAGACCTTCATATCCCAACAATTTTTGTATATAGCCTCTTTGAAAATTTATGTAAAACCACAGAACTGTGATTGTGTATTAAAACTTACGATTTTTGTATGACTGAAACAATTTTTGACCCATGTGTGTTGACATTGTGAGTCAGTGTGTTTCCTCTGTTTTTTGCTGTATATGTTTGTATGTGTATGTAAGTGTCTATGTACATGTATGTCCATGGTGAATGTAGTGTTGATTTTTTCCAGCAATTACAAGCACAGTAACGAGCAAATGTAGGGTAATGATATTCATGTGACTTTTCCAGCTATTCCCTGTATGAAGATGTCACCAGTTGGTAGAGAGTGTTTGTATTTAACCTTTTCATAAGTCTTTTCAACATTACAAAACTGACCTTAGAAAATTGGGACCAGTGATAATCATTGTTTCACATATTGATCAAAGATATGTCATTTGAAAATATTATGCAAACATTGCAACAGATATTTACAGTGTATCAAGATGAGACCATCTAATACAATTTCAACCAATCAAGGAGCAGATGTAATTACACAGCTTACTAAATGCATTAAAATGATTGGACATACATCTTGTTAAGTAGAGCAGAATAACAGTTTATCATTTATGGTGAATTATGCAAGCAAAGTCACTTGAAAGCAGCAAAGAAACAGGCTTACTTGTGTTCACAATAGCAATTAAAATTCAAACCAGTATGTGAGAGAATTTGTCGTTATGGCTGGATCAGACATGTTTTAACAGCACTGATAAAGAGAACGAAAGCTTAAATGGGAGCACAAGATGAAATAAGTGTCATTCGTGATGTAAACAGATGACATCTCCTATTTACATCATGAATAACAATAAGTTTCGAGTTCGTACACAATGTGCTTGTGATGAAATGCTCCTCCTCTTCAGTCTCTTCCCTTGTCAGTTCCATGCTGTCATTTTAGTTGTTCTCTCAAGACCAATCTTTTTTGTATCAGATCAAAGAGATAAGTGACTGTGTGTCTTGTGTTTTCATTGTTTTGAATGTGATTTATCGTGTCTGATGAAGATGAAAAGTTGATGAGTGTGTTATGTTTGTGTTGTGATTTGTGTGTGTTAATTCATTTGGTGGCCCAGTAATTCTCTTTCTACTCTGAATGTCTAGTGGTCCGTTTCTCCTACAGGAACCTTCCCCTGCCTCCCACTGGCAATGGGAATTTGTCCGCTGGTGTATGTGATGTTAGCCTGTCTGTGGCAGGAGCTGAACCCAGACTACGACAGCAAGAAGCAGGTGTATGAGCGCACCTCGGCCGGCCTGGAAAGCAACATGAGCAAACTGGAACAGGAGGTGCGGGGACTGTCAGAGGAGTGCCGGGCAGAGGAGTCGCGCTACCACTACCTGAACTGCATGTTTGAAGTGATGAGCAAGCAGCAGGAGCGCATCAACTCGGAGATGAAGACCTACGTCAGTGGGGATACGACAGAGAAGAAGAAAACCATGAGGTCAGTGAGCTGGGATTTTGTGTTATGTGTATGGTGTGGGTTTCATACACCTTCGTGTATCCCCCCTCTTCCCTTCCCACATATATGTCAAGGGTATATTTATCATTACAAATAAAAATCAGCGTCAAAACACCTTACCCCTCTACCCTCTAGTCCTCACGGTGAGACCTTGAAAAAGATCTGCGCTAAACATTTTTAGTTTCCCCTATCAATGTAGGGTGACTTAAGATGCTTAAAGTGTGAAAATCAGTACTAAACATCCCCCCCCCCCCCCCCCCCCCCCCCCCCTCATGTCCCCATTCCTTTCTCTCATAGGGAAGCGTAAACTATCTATTCTTTTTGAAATACACTAGGCTTTTTTTTTTTTTTTTCAAATTCACAAAGAGAAATGTGAGTACAGTTGGACAGTACAAATCTATCAAAGATGGGGACAGAAGGATCATTGTGCCTGCTTCACTCACAGCAATATACAGTTTTGAGCAGCAAAGGGCTGGGCAACATGCACATCAACCACATTAGTGAGAGTTCCAGTGTTCACAGGCTTTTGTGTGTGTGTGTGTGTGTGTGTGTGTGTGTGTGTGTGTGTGTGTGTTTAATTTTCAGATTGTAACCTTAGCAAGCATAGAGGAATATGTGTGTTGATTTAGACAGTGGCTTCCATACTCAGCCTCTTTGCTGTCGCACAGGGAGACGTATTCCCGCAAGATCCAGGAGCAGGAGAACCTGGGCCGCAACCTGAGGGAGCGACAGAAGACGGTGAGGGAGAACCACGAACCCAACCTCAAGCAGATGACCATGTGGCGCGACCTGGAACGCCTCATGCAGTGCAAGGTCAGCTGCCTGGAGCAGATCGCCTCCATTGGTTCCAACCTGACCGGGGGGCGGGCCATGCAGGGGGGCGGCGCTACGGGGAGGCTCCACCCACCCATCTGGAGGAGGATCGTCTGGTTCTATGATCATTTTTTTTTTTTTTTTGTGGTTCGAACGTTCATTCAGGTTTTCATATAGTGGTGATTGGTCATTTTTTTTTTTTCTTTCTTTAGCTGGTTTATGTGGGTCAGGAGGTTGGTGTGCTGTCACTCTGTGATCTGGGTATTTAACATAAATGGGAAAGAAAAGTTAATCTGCAATTAATGTTCAATGTTAGGGTGGCAGCATGAGTCTGTGGATGAATATTGGATGTTAAAAAGAGGAAGAAACATTTTCTGCTTTGTGACGTGGTTTGCAACAAAGATGTGATTATTGTCTGTAGAAATTCTTGCAGGCTTGGTGAAAAAGATATGAGTTTTGTCTGTTCCGAGTTTGTACTCCTGATGAGAAAGATGTGTATATCTTATGTTGAAAATTTTGGAGTCCTGAGGAAAAACACATCTTTATTGTGTTCATGCTGTTAAGAACAAAGAATACTGTATTGTCTTTTGAGACTTCATAGCCTTGGTGAAACTCATGCTTGTTTTTGTCACATTTTTCCCATTTTTGTAAGTGCTGTGTTTGTATTGTTAAACTGTCTGATTAGACCAATACCATGACCATGTTTGTTTTGACAGTTTAACACTGGAGCATGTCTGTGATAATGTCTATTTACCAGCAAAGGCCAGTTGCTGTAAAATCAAAGAAGAGAACATTCCGTCCAGTCCTCTTTGTTCTTTTTTTTGTAGTCTTTTTATTTCACTGGTATTCTCTCCATAACTCCCATTGTATCATGATGAGCCCTTGGTATGAACAATCAGCCCCAACTGTTTCCGTTAGCTTACCAGCCACCATGTTACAGTGGTTAGTGTTGCAGGCTCACTGGTTGCTGGTTGGGAGATTATGGTTCGATTCCCCTCAGAGGCATGCATTTTCAGCCCTGGCCGGCCTGTGCCCCAATCTTAATGTGCTGTGGGGTCAAGTGGGAGGAGTGGAACAACGCAGGGGACTTTCATCCACGTAATGAACGCATCTTTGGCAGCGTTGCTCATATTTTCCCACCGACTGTGCAGGAATATTCTCTGTGGCTGGGTGGATGGCAAGTCAGATTATGAAAGGAAGCAGGAAATGGTTACACACCGGAATGGAGTTCCATGGCATCATCAGCATCATCCACAATTTCATTGATCATTTGAGAGAAAAAAAAAAAAAAGAAAGCTGTTCGTGGCCTTTTATGCCCATCCCTCATGACTTTAATTTTGGTTTTCTCTCAACATCTGTGTCGTGATGGATCCGTGTCAAAGTCGTCGGTATCAGCAAATTCAAGGGGGACTGTTAATGGATGGACTTTGTATCATTGTCCTCATGGGACACCCATGTATGCTAAGCTCACTGACTAAGCAATTACTATCAACAACAGGACCACATAGGTGGTGGTGTGCAAATGTTTGACTCGGAACAGGCACCGCTGAACATGATCAAAGTGACTCATCAGCAGTGCAGTGTCTCCTCTGGTGGGTTTCCTCATGACGACTTTACAGTTTGGTTCCTGTGGACTGTGATGCTGGGTCTGCGCCTTGGAGTAGCTGTGTAGTCCCACAGTACAAAGAGAAGGTTTAGGAAATTTTTAAGAAAAAAAAGTAAAAAAGTATTCAGATGCATGAAAAACCGTTATGGAACTGTGGAAATCCATAGAGTTTGACTTTGAATGCAGAAAGGGAGTGTTTTACGAGACAGAAAAACAGATCAAT
>JADBJO010000933.1:15000-20000 GCA_016801955.1 Conus betulinus
TACAGTTGAAGGTGTGGTCGTGATTGAACCTGATGTCCGGAATAGGGGCTGAAGTCACGGTCAGGAAGCCGACTTTTTTGTCGTCACAGAGTTGTCCATTTGGTGAATATCGGAGCTCTGCAAGCGAAGATCGGACAGGGGAAACACACACACACACACACACACACACGCACACACACACACACACACACACACACACACACACACACACACACACACACACACACACACACACACACACACACACACACACACACACACACTCACGAACACTCATGCACGCACGCACGAAGGCGCGCATACACACACCCACACACACACACACACACACACACACACACACACACACACACACACACACACACAGACACACACACACACACACACACACACACACACACACACACAGAGAGAGAGAGAGAGAGAGAGAGAGAGAGAGATAGAGAGAGAGAGAGAGAGAGAGAGAAGGAAGAGTGGTAATCAAATCTCTCTCTGTTTGTCTGTCTCTCTGTCTGTCTGTCCGTCCGTCTGTCTGTCTGTCTGCCTATCTGTGTCTGTCTCTGTCTGTCTGTTGTGTCTGTCTGTCTGTCTGTCTGTCTGTCTGTCGGTCGGTCTCTCTCTCTCTCTCTCTCTCTCTCTCTCTCTCTCTCTCTCTCTGTGTCAACAATGAATACGATCCTGAAAAAAAAAAAGTAAACGCTAATGAGTCCATTAAGAAAAGATGGTGAAATGAAACAGTAACGAAACTACCACTACTATTTAAAGAAAATAATAAAATGTGAATGAAAATTGTTACCAGTATTTAAAAGAATGCAGCTAAAGACTCTGTTTACAATCGTTTATTGTGAACCGTTACTGTTTCAGTCTGTATTTGTGAGTATTGTTGTTTACGATGGGCTTTTTTGTTCTGTCCGTTTTAGGGGATAATAATAATGGTCGTCCATATGGACTGTTTGGTTCTGTCTGTACAACTGGTTGTAGTTGTTTCTCATGAAGATGGTGGTTTTGTTTGTTGCTGTAGTTACAAATCTTTATTATGGACGGTGTGGCTCTGAGTGTCTCACTGGCTGCAATTGGTTCATTACGGACTCTTTAGGTCTCCTCTCTTCACACTGAAGATCTTTCTCACTCACTTCGGTGATGACCACACGAGACGCCTGCGGGCCGATGACGGAACACGTGACGGCACACGAGGATACCAGGTCCAGATCGCAGACTTGTGTGAGGAGGCCCTTAGCGAAGGTTCCTTGTCTGAGGAAGGCCAGGGTGTCCTCCTGCACCGGTCTGGGACCACCCTCTTTGTAGAACTCCACCATCTTCTCCAGCTTCACGCCACGGATCAGCTGGGAGCCACCTGGGTTGAGACTAGAAACAGGGTGGGTCTACGATGACGACGGCGATGAAGATGATGGTGGTATTCTCATCATCCTCATCCCCATCGTTATCATTACCATCGTCGTCATTATTATAATCATCGTCGTCGTCGTCATCGTTATCATCGTCATTGTTATCCTCTCATTGTCATCATTACATCGTCATTTCTCCGGTCATTTCAGCTTTACTGGACATCTCCTGTTTTCAATCTATCCTGCTCATTTGAACTGTGCCGGGCGTTTTCTGTTTCAATTTGTCCCGCTCATTACAAATGTATTGGACATATCTTGTTATATTTTATATATGTATGCATATTTTCTCATTACAGGTGTATTAGAAATTTTCCTGTTTAATTTATCCCGCCCGTCAAAAACACCACACCCACATTTCCCTCGCCAGATTCCAACAACAGACCCCTGAGTCTCCACATTAATAGAAGAGTGAGTTTTGTGGCCCAAAGAAGAGGCAGCTTTGGAAGAGAGAGAGAGAGAGAGAGAGAGAGAGAGAGAGAGAGAGAGAGAGAGAGAGGCAAACAGACAGACAGACAGACAGACACACACACACACACACACACACACACACACTTACTCACACATACGCGCGCGCGCGCGTGCGCACACTCACACATAGAGAAATGCTGGAAGAGGGGGCAGGGAGGTATCATGGAGTGTGTAATGACCACAAACTACTGAAACTGCCTTTTTGTTCATAGAAAAAAATAGAAAGTCACACAAAAATGAAAGTAAAAAGAAAGAAGGAAAAAAAAAGACAGACAGAAGGAAAAAGAAAGAAAGGAAAGACAGAAAAGAAGAAGAAAAGAAGAAAAAGAAAGAAAGAAAGAAAGCGAGCGAGATGTAAGTGGCCAGCTTACTGCGTACCTGTAGAAATTGACAACTTCCATTACCAGAAACCCCCCAGGACTCTGCGCACTGTCGTTTGAACGTCAGTCTGTACGTGGGCACCAGCCTCTGCTACCTCCTGGGCAATGGCGAGTGGACAGTCCTCCCTTTCCGTGAAAAAGTCCTCTCCTTTCCTTGGTGAACATGGCGGACCTGCACCTTAGGCTCTCCTCATTCACACTCTCCCTTCCCGCACCGGAAGTGACCAGGATGCTGACGTCACCATTTTGGAGTAGACGATGTCCCCTTCTGGTTCGAAATGCACGTCGGGAATGGCCACAGCGTAGTCTTCAGCGGGAGGGGCGGGGAAAGGGTGAAGGAGGAGTGTAAGGTTTTTGTCAGGCAGGAGGAAGGTGATGTTGGTTTGGAGGCGATCTTTGCTGCGCAGGTAAAATTTCATCTCGCCGTGGTTTTCTTTGATTTTTTTAGAACGGGGACTGATGAATTTCATCCGATCTGCGTAAGAAAAGTCCACACAGGGAACAGATCACACAGAGTCAAATCAAATCAAAGTCATGTCAGGTCAAAGTCAAGTCTAACCAAGTTTATGTTCATTCAACGCGCATCTTGTGCCGAATTTGACAAGATAAGATAAGTGACTGCTCGTTCTCCATTTTCGTTGTCCTGAGTGTTGTTTATTTTGCCTAAAGAAGACCTAAGAGGTCGAAACGCGTCGTGTTTTGTCTTGTGATTCGTTTGTTCATGTTTGGTGGATTTATTACTTATATGTTTGATTCAAGGCTTGTCAAGCTTAGTCAGTCTAAGTTAAGTGAATCCGAGTCAAATCATTCGCAAGTCAAAGTCCGTCAAAGTCAAGTCGACCGACGTCAGTCCGAGACAGGTTATTATAGTCTAAAAGGCAGAGAACTATGCCTGTCCAGCCAACAGCTGGAGAGAATCTGGCTTCCATGCCGAAGTTTTTGCCTAACAGAGGTTGGACGTAGGAGATTCGTAGGCTCACCAACCTATAATCCCATGAAACAGTTCTCGTTGGAAGTCAAGAACCCTGACGGCAATAGCAAAGTCAGTTGAAAAGAGTTCCAGCCGTATACGGTCGAGGAGGAACAAAAGTGAACTTCACAAGGCTTACATTTCCCAACTTAAGAACAGGTGTCCAATAGGTATGCGGATAAGACAGCCTTAAGACGCCTGTCCTGTTCAGGACGTGTAGATTCGAAGCCTGCCAGCGTCAAAAACATATTTCTGACAGAAGAAGGGCATTTAGGTGTCACGACCTGGATTCGGTCCCGACCCCTTGAGGTGTATGAAAAGGAGGTCCTTCTCTGAAGACTTGTTTTGAAAGATCTCCCGAGTGTTTGTTCCCACCTCAGAAGATGGACAGCAAAACGTCGAAGCATAGAAGACCCTAGTCAAGCTAAAATGACTCAGCTCCCTACAACTGACTTCCCAAATGTATCACAAAGCCACTTGTTCACCATCGCAAACGGTAGACCTTGAACCTCGTCAACACGATACCTACCAAGTTGAGGACAGTTCCAGTTGTTCCCAAAACATCGAATTGGTGAACGGGGCCCGGAATAGCCTAGTGGTAGAGCGCCGAGCTCGTAATCTCTTGGTGATCCTGAGGTTGCAGGTTCGAATCTCTGCGGGGCCGTTTCGGTACAGGGGGATTTTTCCCTCGGAGTTAACATTGGTTCTGACTCCATTTCCCATACAGTCCTTCTAATGAGACTATAAACCGAGGTTGCGTGTGTGAACGCACGCATAGCATCTTGCACACACGTAAAATCCCATCACCATCTTTCGGAAGTGAGAAAGGCCAGTTTTGCCGTTGGTATGGATGACACGTTACATGCAGCATGCACCTTCTCCGAAGCTGGAGTATGGCTGCCATAATGGCGGGTTAAAAACGGTCATACACACAAAACTCCACTCTCTTTGTGGGCAGATGGGATTAATCCTTGCCTGCCTATACAGGGAGTGTCTGCAGGAGTATCAGCCTGCGTACGCAAAAAAAAAAAAAGAAAAAAAAAGATGAACCGAAAGCGAGGCGAAATCTCAAACAACCTGTCATGCAGACATAAAGATTGATGTCCCAGGTCACGGAACAGATCAACTGGCCAATCCCTGCCTTTACAAAAACACATCAAGATAGACGTGGGGAAGGACAAAACCGACTATCTACGTCCCCAACGTCCCCTCCATGTTTCTAACAACAACAACAACAACAACAACAGCAACAACGTCTCCGTCTTAAACCGTCACAACATTACAGTCTGTACTTTCGTCAAAGATTTGGAAACAAAATCGATTTCTACACTTGCATCATACTATCATTATAACATGACAGACAGACAGACAGACAGGAAGACAGACTGACAGACAAACAGATAGAGAGAGAGAAAGAGAGAGAGAGAGAGAGAGAGAGAGAGAGAAGGGGAAGAGGGAGAGGAGGGTCAGAAATGAGGACAAAGAGACACAGACAGACAGACAGACAGACAGGCAGGCAGGCAGACAGACAGACAGACAGACAGACAATGGGACAGACAGACGCAGCCAGAACTGACCTTTGACCAGGGCAAACATGCCGGCCCTCAGTCTGGCAGGAGAGGTGTAGTTGACGATGACCTCCAGTTTGCTGCGTCCCTTGTACTTCGTGCTAAGGAAATGCAGCTTAGCGTCCTGTAAACCACGTCACACACATGTCCTGTGAACCACATCATACACATGTGCTGTAAACCACGCCACACACATGTGCTGTAAACC
>JADBJO010000933.1:25000-30000 GCA_016801955.1 Conus betulinus
ACACACACACACACACACACTCACTCACACACATACACACATGCGCGCGCACACACACACACACACACACACACACACACACACACACAAACGCGCGCGCGCGTGTGCGCGCGCTCACACAGGCACACGCTCACGTGCACGCCGGCACGTTCGCACACACACGCGCGCGTGAGCTCGCACACACACACGCGCGCGTGAGCTCGCACACACACACACACACACACACACACACACACACACACACACACACACACACACACACACATTTACACACACACACTCTCACATACATACACACACTCTCTTGTGAATATTTCACCAGTAGCTTCTGTAAACCAGAGAGAGAGAGAGAGAGAGAGAGAGAGAGAGAGAGAGAGAGAGAGAGAGAGAGAGAGCGCAGAGAATTGTGAACAGACACAAGGTTCCTACAATTCATCAACTAACAAAACGATCGATCGACTGACTTGCTGACAAGTGAGAGTGTAGAGAAGCAGGCAATGTCAAGTTGAACTGTGCATAGCCAAGCCAGTCACAACTAAAACTATAACAATCATGACAACACAACATAACAACAGCAACAACAACACAACGACAGCAACAAGAGCAAAGACAACAACCAGAATAACAAGAAAAGAACAATAAGAACAACAAGAACAGCAACACAACAACAAAAATAACATGGGCAACAACAGAAGCAGCAGCAACATCAACAACAAGAACAACAAAAAGCAAGAACAACAGCAACAAAACAACAGCAAGAACAACAACAGACACAATAGCATCGACAGCGATAAAAACAAGTGAACAACACTCGCAGCAACAGGAGCAATCGCAACAGCTGCAACAGCAGCTGTAACAACAACAACTACAACAGTAATGACAACAACAGGAACAAGAAAAACAACATTCACACCACCAGCAACAACTGCATGGCATCAACATCAGCAACAACAGCAGCAGCAACCACTAAAAAAAAAAACAGAACAACAAAACAATACAACTAGAACAGCTGCGACAACAGCAAGAACAACAACAGCAACACAACAACAACGACAAGAAGAACAGCAGCATCAGCAACAACAAAAATAAAAGCAGCAAAAACAAGAAATGCAAGATAATGGATAAATGCAACAATAACAACATTAGCAGCAGTGATAGCAGAAACTACAACGGCTACCCCAACATCAAAACATCAAATAACACCACCACCACCCAACAGCAGCAGCAGCATTAACACCGCCTCTACCATTACCGCCGCACTCCCTCACCCTTTCAAAACAAAAAAAAACAAAACAAAACACAAAAACAGGAAAAAGAAACAACAGCAACTGTGGCAGCAGCAACAACAGCGGCAGAGGCAGCAGTAGTAGCAGCACACACAACAACAACGGCAGCAAAAACAATGTTAACGGCAGCAGCAGCATCAAGACCACCACCACCACTACCACCACTACCACCACTAGCACCTACAACAGCAACACGAGCAACATCAACAACAACAAAAAATAAATTCAACAACAATAAACAACATAAAAAGAACAAGAACAACATCTGGAACAACCATAGCAGTAACAGAGCGCCGGACTCGTAATCTTGGTGATCCTGGGGTTGCAGGTTCGAATCTCCGCTGGGCTGTTTCAGTACAGGGGGATTTTTCCCTCGGGGTTAACATTGGTTCCGACTCCATTTCCTACACAGTCCTTCGAATGAGACTATAAACCGAGGTTCCGTGTGTGAACGCACGCATAACATCTTGCACACACGTAAAATCCCATCACCATCTTTCGGAAGAGAAGGCCAGTTTGGCTGTTGGTATGGATGACACGTTACACATAGCATGCACCCTTCGTGAGAAATGGAAAGAATGCAGGAAGTGAGGAAATTGAGTGAACGATATTGAACGATATGGACTGGATGACACAGGAAACGACTGAATGAAGCGCCAGTTGGCAGCTCTTCAGTCGGCACTACCCAGGTAGGCAGCCTGTTGTGTGAACGAGTGTGGATTGTAAAGCGCTTAGAGCTTGGTCTCTAGCCGAGAATAGGCGCTATATAAGTCTTCATAATAATAATAATAACACAACAATAACAATATCACAACAACAACCATAACAATACCACCATCACCAATATCACAACTACAGTAATTACACCAACAACACGACAACAATAGCAACAGCAATAATAACGACAGCAGAAGCAGTATCAGCAGCTGTAGCCACCACTACCACCACCACCTCAACAACACAACAACAACATCAGCCATAGTAACAATAATAGCAACAACAACAGCGACGATACGAACAACAAAGAGAACAACAAAAGCGGCAACAGCAACAACAACAACAAAAGTATTAGCAACAACATCAAAAGCGACGACACGAACAACAACGAAGAGAACATCAAAGCATCAACAGCAGCAGCAGCAATAACAGCAACAACACATTAAGCAGATATCATTTTCATACATAATGTACAGCACTTAACAGTGTGACAACTGACTCATTGACCTTTTCTTCTTCCATCTACCATCTTCCATCTACTATCTTTCATCTGCCATCTGCCATCTACTATCTTCCATCTACCATCTGCTATCTACTATCTTCCATCTACCATCTGCTATCTACTATCTTCCATCTACTATCTTCCATCTACCATCTGCTATCTACTATCTTCCATCTACACCTGCCATCTACTATCTTCCATCTACCATCTGCTATCTACTATCTTCCATCTACTACCTTCCATCTACCATCTTTCATCTACTATCTGCTATCTACCATCTTCCATCTACTATCTTCCATCTACCGTCTTCCATCTACCATCTTCCATCTACCATCTGCTATCTACTGTCTTCCATCTACTACCTTCCATCTGCTATCTTACATCACTTGAAGTCACCGGCTGCAAGACGGACAAAGCTGCAGCGAGATACACAAAACATGTCACACGCGTCATTGTGGACAACGGCAGTCTATGGTTCCTCTTTCGCTCTTCTTCTCCTCCTACTCTCATTCCTCTCTCTCTCTCTCTCTCTCTCTCTCTCGTCTCGTCTAACCCAGCACCATATCAGCGGGTCCTGCATATATATCAGCCGTCAGACCAGCAGCGCGCCTTCACCACCATCCTGCCCTTCCTCCCCCCCCACCCTCGTCCCACTACCTCCACCGTGTGTATAACATTTCCCGTCGAAGTCTGTTCGGTTGAGTTATCTATTTACCCCGCCCCTCTCCTCTGCATCCCCGCGCATGCCCTTTCCCTCGTAAGTTATCATGATTGTCGCATTACAAAAGGTCGTTTGAGTGCAGCTGACGGAAGCTTCAATAATCAGAGGCCTCAGGCGGGTTCCGTGAGAACTGGCGAAGCAGCAGCAAGTTTACCTCAGCAGCGAGAGTTGTTAGAGGAGCAGGGCAGGGATAAAGGAACGGGAGCCAAGACAAGTTCACATTCATCATGTGACTAAACCTCCAAGCTCTTCATTTTAATTGAAAGGTTGGGGTCTTGATCGTTTTCTGCACGAATCAGAGAGTGTTGCGACTTTTTTCGTGCACCATTCACAAGAAGTTTGACAACTATTGGCCAAACTTTGTCTTGCAGCGAGCGATTCCACAGTCGAGCGCATTCTCACCTACTCATACCCCAGCTCGTAACTGGGCTATGCTATGAAACGCTAACACCCGCCAAGCATGCGAGATTTGCTACCTTGTCTGAATGTGCGTATCTGCACAACCTTTGTCGAGTCACATGCAGTGGGACAGAGGTGACTAGTCCTGTTGTTCACGTTCCTCATACAGAACTTCTGCAGTCTGAATCTGCTAAAAACTATGTGTGTAGAAAAGACAAGAGTTGTCTGCACTTGGCAACGGTCGTAGCATCAGCCTGAAGGATCGACGCGCTGCTAATCCTGTGTGTTTGAAGGTTTTGTCTCCGATACTTCGGTTGGCGATGAGGAAGGGATGGGGCGGGCGCTGGGGAGGGGTTTGGGGGAGATGTGACGACACTTGATGTTGGAATCTCCTGTCGTATCCGACGGATGAGCAGGCAGGCAGGTCATCTGCTGATGTGGGTCCCGATGTGGGAAAGAAGACCAGTTCCTGGGCCACAAAGTTGTCCACAGACGCTGCATGGAATGGAGTCCTGCAAGGATGGCACCCGTTTTCCCCGATTCCTCTTTTCCTGGATGGCGGCTGCTCTGTTGCGCTCCAATGATCTTTGAGCCCTGGGTACACCGTCGCTTCTGTTTCCACTGTACTCTGTTGAGGGGCTATATCTTCCCAGGAAGCAATGTCGATGTTGCAGCCTCTGAGGTTGGCCTTCAAGGTGTCTTTGTATCTACTGAGAAGCCTTCCATGGTCATATTGTCCTTCCTTCAGTTGCCCGCAGAGCAGCATCTTTGAAATTCTGCTGTCCTCCACATGAACAACGTGTCCTGCCCATAGTCTGCTGGCGAAGTGTCTGTGTGCTTGTCACCTCTCGTGTTGAGTCTTCACTGCTGGCTAGCACCGCTGTGAAACAGCACTGCGAGTAGAGAGCCGGGTGCGTAAACCTCTCCTGTCAGTACATCGCCTTTCCACTACAAGCTTTGTGAGTGCGTCGGCCTGGCAACGCTTGCGGCCCCAGGCCAAACTGCAGGGGGGATGAGTTTTGGCCCCCTAAACATGCAACGGCACTTGATAATAATAATAATAATAATAATAATAACAACACAGCAATGATAATGATAATTATCGCATGGCATATGTCCAAAGAAGACTTCTTGGTTTAAAAGATAATCATATAAAGTCAATATGTGTCAGGGGTAATACTTCAATAAGAGACCCCGTGTTCAAAACCCCGCTGGGTAACGCCCCTTTTGGTACAGAGCTTCTTTAAGTCAAATATTGAGCCCGAATTAGTAGAAACACACCGACGTTTGTGCCAGTGTGGCATTTGTAGAACATTTTAGGGTGTTTCTAAATGTGTTTACTTATATCTGTGACAGAAAGAAACCACACCAAAGA
>JADBJO010000933.1:45000-67500 GCA_016801955.1 Conus betulinus
ATCCATCCCACATTGTTGCAGAATTGATATGAGATCGGAAGTTGTCACGAAAAAACTGTTATTCAAATTACTGTCTATGAAGAGTCGATTCCCCCAGGAATGGATGTTTGTATGAAAAATAATGTTAATTGACTCCCCCTGTGGAACTGGTTCTCTATGCTTAGTCCTGTATGTATGTGTTCCCACGTTGATTGATTTCATGTCCTTTCATGGCTAAGTTGAAGAGAGAGAGAGAGAGAGAGAGAGAGAGAGAGAGATGAACCTAAGTTGTAGCATATGGAAAAAAAAGGCTTGAAACTTGAGTGTGTCGGCACAAAGCATTTAAGCAGATTGCACATATAAAAGACGTTAAATCCAATCAGATACCTTCACAGATTTTTGGAACAAACGTGGTTCTATAAACATAATTTGATACAACTGACTCGGATAAAATGTTCGTTTCGTCATGACCAAAGAGAGAACATTCGCCATGTTGTTTTGGATTGTGACCAAGCGAAGAAAATTCTTCCGAAGTATATTTCAGGATTCGGTTAATGAAAAATACGCCAAAACAAACTTATCGCTTACGGTTTTATTTTGGATGCGATCTATAATCTTATTTGGATGCGATGACCATTTTGGAGCAGATAGTGCATTTGACTTGAATCTGCTGCCGGCTAACCTTAGTCTACAAATTGGAAGTGCGAAGGTAAACAACCTCAATTCCGACGATATACTTCACGTCTGAAAAGAATATACGAAACATAAAACATATGCCTGTCGTATTGACATGTCTCATAATGTAGAGAACTTCCTAACTGTTGAAGTGATTCAGTTCATTGTTTTATGTACTTTTATATAATTTTTGCTGTCAGGTTTACTGATGCATGCGTGTACATCATCTACGTGTATAAAAAAAAAAATCCAGAGAGAGAGAGAGAGAGAGAAACGCAGCTATTGTGTTAGAAAAATACTGCTTTGAGAGAGAGAGAGAGAGAGAGAGAGAGAGAGAGAGAGAGAGAGAGAGAGAGAGAGAGACATATATGTAGACAGACAGTGAGAGAGCAAAAGAGGGGACGGAGGCGGGACGTACGGAGAGAGAGAGAGAGAGAGAGAGAGAGAGAGAGAGAGAGAGAGAGAGAGAGAGAGAGAGAGAGAGAGAGAGAGAGAGAGACAGACAGATAGACAGATAGGTAGACAGACAGTGAGAGAGCAAAAGAGGGGACGGAGGCGGGACGTACGGAGAGAGAGAGAGCGGAGAGATGATGTGAGGGAGGGAGGTATTAATCACCCACATCGGTTCTGTCTTCACAACCCCTCGGGTCCCGATGGATCAGACAACCACTATGTCCATGGGCTTGCCCTGATGGGGCAGATAACAATGACTGTCGCCGGTAGACCTTCATTGTAACGATAGACGAGGGGGGGGGGGGTATGTGTATGTGGCAAGATAGAAACAAATAGAAGGGAGGGGAGGTATATACGAAGATATCTTCACACGTACAACCACCTCCTGCTCCTCGCCCCCCCCCCCCCCCCCCCCCCCCCCCCCCCCCCCCCCCCCCCATTCCCATGTCCATGTCTCATCCTGATGCGCAGGTTCAATCGCCTCTTTCAATAGGTGTATTCCTCACACACATATATCCATAAAGACTTCGAGGAAGGTTTCTCTTCAATGTTTAGAAATAAGCAAATCACAGGCATAATAACACAGAATTATTATGAATGACCTCAAAGAATAATCCATTCACATTCCAAGAAGGAGGATTTTCAATGCTATTATTACATGTAGGCACAACGAGACCCCAGTCATCGATAACGGTATGACTGTAGTTAAGACAGGTTTTCTCCGTACACACATTCACACTTTACGCATCTATATATGTGTGAAAATACTATCTTTCAAGCACCTGTCTTGCATACAGTGGTACGGATTCAAGTAACTTAATTACTAGTGCTATCTTGGCAGTAGCACTGTTGTCGATGCTTAGGTTTCAATTTTATCAGTGTTGTATCACTGCCTGCGGCCCAGTCCGTACACACTACAACACACCTGCTGAACAAAGACTACAGTACACAAGATTTAGAGCTGGGTGCATAAATATATGATGAAGTTGCAAGGGCATGACAACAAGTTCTGAAACACTGAATCGCCAGATAAATATAAAACACTGAAGAAATTCACATTGATATTTCGACGTCTCCTTTTTATTCCATCTCCCCCTCCCCACCGCACTCCCCCTTCCCAGCTTCATACCCTTTACGTCATTTTCTTTGTAGCTGAGGACTCGTTCATCCGCACTTGGTTTTCCTAGCAATACGTTCATTTCCGTCGTTTGTGGTTGTCCGCCTGAAAAGACTAATAGGTCGAGGCTTGTTACTTCAATGTCTATTATATATCTGGCGGCTCACTACCTCAAAATTTGTTTTCATGTTTTTGACTTCTGAGTGCAGTTATTATACTTCAAAGCTTGCTTTGTTCAAACTGATTGCTGCTTTTCGTTGTATTGTATCTTGAGTCCAAGTGATTTTCCTTTCATTTTTTCATTGTGGTTATTTCCGATTCACTTTTGGTAGCTTATTTCTTTACGTGGTTCTGTTCCATTCCCCTTTCCTGTGCTTCACCGGTTTCCCTGGGAGTTTGTTGGATTGTGGTGCTTCCCTGGCGGTATTGGAGACACCACAAATTATACATGGTGTTCCGAGTCAGGTACAGTGGGTGTGTTGCCACAACTGCTTCAAATCGTGACAACTGAGGAGTTGTTATTGGGAGACAGAAGTCGGTTCTTGTCAGGCATAAACAAACGGCTCTGTTCAAAATCGCCCTTGTCGGACTTAAGCAAATGGTTCTGTTCAAAATCGCTTTGGTCAGGCATAAACAAATGATTCTGTTCAAAATCGCTTTGGTCAGGCATGAGTAAATGGTTCTGTTCAAAATCGCTTTGGTCAAGCATAAGCAAATCGTTCTGTTCAAAATCGCTTCGGTCAAGCATAAGCAAATGGTTCTGTTCAAAATCGCTTCGGTCAAGCAGAAACAAATTGTTCTGTTCAAAATCGCTTGGTCAGGCATAAACAAATGGTTCTGTTCAAAATCGCTTTGGTCAGGCATAAACAAATGGTTCAAAATCGCTTTGGTCAGGCATAAACAAATGGTTCTGTTCAAAATATGGAACTCAATGATTTCCACTTGGTAAATGAAAGATTTGCTGTCGAAGAAGAATTCGACATTTGTATTCCAACGTCGTTATTTTATTATTTTTTTTAAAATCCCATACTCCATCACACCCCACCTCCCAACCCCACTCCAGTTTGAGTCATTTTCATTAAACTGAAGACTCATTAACTTTGTACTTGTTTTCCCCCAAATATGTTTACTTCCGTTGTTCGTTTTTGTCCCGCCTGAAGAAGAGAAATAGGCTGAGGTTTCCTAATTCAATGTTTGATGAACTTATCTGGCTGTGCAGTACCTAGAATGTTGTTTTCATGTTTTGACTTCTGCCTGTAATAGTTACACTTTAGAACCTCAGATGAAAGGATTTACGACGAGAGTCTCGTGGACACGCCTTGACAGATACTTGGTCTCTGCGCATTAGCCCAACGCGCTGGTCAGGGCCTCGATTACCTACCTAATATCGTCCTCGCTACTACTACAGTTGTGTTTATGCGTATGCGCACGCATGCGCGCGCGCGCGCGCACACACACACACACACATAATAAATTGCATCTACGGACAATCCACATTGTACACTCGCATTAAATTATTAGTACTCTCTCACCAGTGCACATGTTTGCAGTAAGTAAAACAGGGGATCCTGAGAGATTCAAAGTATATCATCTTAGCTGACGAGTGTTCAGTGGTATGTGCCTGCCATTGGAAACTTCTAGTGTGAGTCTGCCCCGTTTTGTGTGAGTCTTAGCAATGAGTATGAGATTTTCGAATATTTGTGCGGTAGAGATTTTTGTTTCTTACTCTTCGTTTTTTTAGTCTGGACATGCGGCCACTTCCTCTCTCTGATGCTGAGTTCTGCAAGTTGGTCTACGGTATTGTGGCTTCCATCGTGTTTGTTGAGGTGATTCCTTAGATTTCCTATTACATCAAATGAACCAGACTGTAATGCAGCTGTTGCTGTCGCCTTGCATGTCAGTGTGTCTGGTCTCTGATTTCCCATAGCACTTGCATGTCCTGGGCAGCACGTTAATATCAGTTTTTTTTTTATGATAGGGGAAGCTACACGTTATTTCATGCCAATTAATATTTCCCATTTAATATTCCACTTTTTGAGGTAGGCTTATGTCGTCAGTGAGTATTATGGCTTATTCAGTTCAAAGCTCCTCTATGGATGAAAGTCACTGGAGTGTGCTTGTGCCGCTGCTTCCACCTCTATAGCTGGACTGTCAAATTGTATGCGCCACTGTCTTCCTGGGTTGTTCGGCCCTTTTTGCTTCACCATGCAATCCCAACTGGATTTACCTTTGGTGACAGAACCACCAGTATCTATCACGATGTCTGCTGGATTTACCTTTGGTGACAGAACCACCAGTATATATCACGATGTCTGCTGGATTTACCTTTGGTGACACACACACACACACACACACACACACACACACACACACACACACACATATATATATATATATATATATATATATATATATATATATATATATATATATATATATGTGTGTGTGTGTGTACCTGTGTGACATAACCACCAGTATATCTCACGACGCCTGTAGGATTTACCTTTGGTGACAGAACCACCAGTGTATATTACGATACCTGCTGGATTTCTTTGGTGACAGAACCACCAGTGTATATCACCATACCTCCTGGATTTACCTTTGGTGACAGAACCACCAGTATATATCACGATGCCTTTGATTTGCCTTTGGTGACAGAACCACCAGTATATATCACGATGCCTGCTGGATTTACCTTTGGTGACAGAACCACCAGTGTATATCACGATGCCCTGCTGATTTACCTTTGGTGACAGAACCACCAGTGTATATCACGATGCCTGATGGATTTACCTTTGGTGACAGAACCACCAGTGTATATCACGATGTGGGCTTCTTAGCCGGGCTTTTCCCGACCTGCAACTGCATTTCTGCATTGGGTTTGCCCTGCGGCCATTCTGGACAGCGTCTTCCAAACCATGGTGTGACGGCAGTTTGGTGATATGTTTGAAGCGGTCAGGGTATTTTTCCCATTTCTTAGAGCTTCTCTGGGATCTGACAACTGGCACAGAAGCTGCGTGTTGTCTTTTGCCGGTCCCGTTCATGATTTTTCACTTTCTGGACAACTGCACTTTGTTTCCTTGATTGCCACATGTGGTGGGTTTTGTGGCTTTTCAGATGGTCTAAAATATGCCTGCACCTGCTTTACCTTGTGTCTGACCTGCATTGAAAGACCAAGCAGAAAGCGCAGTTTCAACTGTGTGTCTTTTGTACCCAAGATCAGTCTCACTGATCCGTCCTGAATTCACTCTACCTTAAGGAAATTGTTCTGGGACACAACCGTAAGCCTTAATTCAAAGTCAGTCACACTGAGTACAACTGCCTGATACATCCCTCGTAGATTTCGTCGCTCAGTGTCTTTAGCTGACAGTGCTTTTATGGCAGACATGATAAATACCAAGAGCACAAGCGATCCAAAAAAAAAAAAAAAAAAAAAAAAAAGCAGCAACAACAACAACAAGAGAGAGAGAGAGAGAGAGAGAGAGAGAGAGAGAGTACTAAATATCTAAGCAATTTTTCCTCAGACTTCGTCTCACCAATCCATCTTCGTCATATCAAAAGACAGTTGACACATGAAAGTAAGTTTCACGCATCTTTCTTGTTACACATCCAAGTTTCGCTTCGATGTGAGGATAAATCTCGTCCCCTCGGCGTCAAGGATACGATGACGCAAGAACAACGTCATGCATGAGTTGACGTCATCGTCGTTCACTTTATCAGCGTGGCTTCGGGGGTGAGAAAGAAGGCACAGAAAAGAATGGAATACAGAGAAGCGGGAGAGTGGGTAGGAGAGTCGGGGCAAGTGGGAGGTGGGGGGGGGGGGGGGGGGGGGGGGGGGGGGGGGGGGAATGTTGGGGGGGGGAGGGGGGAGGATTTGTGGAAATCACGTTGGATTACAACTGTGCGTCATAAGTAAACGAGTTAGTTGAATTTAATTTCTTTGAACACTTTTTGAAGTGTGGTGACTTCACCGCACGGTGTAAAATACCCTAAAGCAGTCTTGTTCATACTTACATTCAGTTTCTGTTTTCACTTTTACGTCTCCGTCCCTTTTTTTTTTCACCCATTACAGTTGATGATCCCATCGTCCTTACACACAAAAAAAATGTCGACAGTTTGATTGTAAAGTTTATTGTAGTTGAAAAACAGATACGGTAATGTTCACTTTACCTGATCAAAATTTCAGAGACTCTTTCGGACAGACATGTTGCCAGACCTTGTCACCATATGGACACGGAGACATGTTGCCAGTTTTAAAAAAAAAAAAGTTGATGCACCGAAACATAACATTCCGAACAGGCAACGTGCTTCTGCGATGAATATGTTTACAAAGGACAAATTTCTTCAGACTGTCCTTTAATCAACGTTTCCTTTGGCAATGATCTAGCTGTTGATGCAGATTGTATTTCGTCGGCAGAAAATAGTTTGACAGAAGAATAAAACAATAAGTTTACTGGTCCTTGGAAGCACCATTTATGACAAAGCTTGTTGGATGCATACTTCTCCCCCGCCTAAGCCCCCTTCATCCCCATCCCTTCCCCAGGCGCCTGACTGTGATTTGGCATGAACAGTCTCGTGAAAGCAGAATGCAGTCAGTGTAATACAGTAACTAAATTTCATGTCCGTTAAAAAAACAAACAAACAAACAAAAACAAACAAACAAACAAACAAACAAAAACCATTGATTAGGATCGTGTGCAAACAATATACTATGAGTACGTATGTTGGCGGTGAAGAGCATTTTAGTGTGTTAAATCGGCGGCAGTGCTTTAGATGACCAATACTGGATGTGGTAATAGCGAGTTATATGGAATTGAGGTTATCCTCGCCCTCCACTCCGGCGCACTTCCAGTTCGATGAGAGAGAGAGAGAGAGAGAGAGAGAGAGAGAGAGAGAGAGAGAGAGAGAGAGAGAGATGTGCTGGTGCTGTTGGGATGAGGGGTGGAGTGTACTTGCCTCGAATTATACTACGTCGTCCGTTCAAATGCGTTTGTCACAACGAGCGCGCGCGTGCACACACACACACACACACACACACACACACACACACACACACACACACACACAGAGGAGCGTTATGTGTTATCTGCCATTCCCATCCTCCCATCCTGCCCCCTCCCATCCCTCCACCTTCCCGCTGGATCATTTTTCCTTTCCAACCGATGTCCCTCCACCCCCACCAACCCCTCTCCTATTTCCTTCTCCGTGAAATCTCTTTTTTGTTTGTTTTTTTTGCGGAAGCCGACATCTAACAGGTGATTGTATTTGTTGCCTATCAACGGCCAACTTTTTTTCCCCTTTCTGACAGCCCCCAGGCAGACTAAGACGATAATGCGTCCGTCCACCATACTTAACGCAGATCTTGAACCGCGTAAGCCTTCGCGAGCTTAGATGTGAAGTTGACCGGAATGATGTGGCAGTGGATTGTTCAGTTTCAGTCAGGGTAGTCGTGGAGTGTCTGATGCGTCAGTGTGGCTGCTGCAGACATTGTGTGCTGCTAGGGAAAGTATGAATCCGAGTCCATTGTGGTGACAAGGTCCATCTGAATGCTGAAGAACTGGTCTGTCCGAAAGAGCACTCTGGCGCTAAGTTTTGATATTTGAGTAAAAAAAAAAAAAATTCTGTTGCTTTTGCTGTACGACATTTGTCCAGAGCAGGGCACCGTCTGCCTATCTGTGTTCAGTGGTCAGAAGTTTAGGACATTAGTGTTTTGTTCAGCACGAGTTGTCCGTCAAATTCGTTGGTAAGGAAAGAAACGGACGGGAACTTACGTTTGTTCATCATGGACATTCAGTCTGTCTGTCTTAGTTGGTCAGGAATCTGGCACACTGACGTTGGTTTCGCGCTGGTTTTCTGTCTGCCCATTTCTCTTAATTGCCGGGGCATCTTTGGACTTTGACGTTTGTTTCACATTTATTTTCTGTCTGTCTGTCTGTCTGTCTGTTGGTCGGTCGGTCGGTCTATTTTAATAGGCAAGGACTATTAAGACACTGACATTTGTTTCACACTGGTTCTCTATCTCTGTCAGGTTTTTTTTTATTGTCTTAAGGTACTAGGACACTGACGTTTGTTTAAATACTGGTTGTCTGTGAGTCTGTATGATCAGCCAGGAATACTGGCACACACTGACATTTGTTGAATACTGGTTGTCTGTGAATCTGTCTTATCAGGCCAGGAATACTGGCACACAATACATTTGTTAAATACTGGTTGTCTGTGAGTCTGTCTTATCAGGCCAGGAATACTGGCACACCGACATTTGTTCAGCACGGGTTGTCTGCCTGTCTGTCTGTCTTAACTGGCCCTGAATATTAGGGCTTTGACGTTTGTTGACAGCTGGTTGTCTCTGACCGTTTGGCGTGCTTGGCCAGGAATAGTAAGACCCTGACGTTTGTTGGACAGAGGTTGTACGTCTGTCTGTCCATGTTACTGGCCAAAATATAAGAACACAGATGGCGTTTGTTCAACACCGGTAGTCTGTATATCTGTCTTCTTTGGCCGCGAGTATTAGGACGCTGACGGTTGTTGTTCACTGGTTGTCTGTTTTCACTAGTCAGGAAAATTAGGACGCTGACGGTTGTTGTTCACTGGTTGTCTGTTTTCACTAGTCAGGAAAATTAGGACGCTGACGGTTGTTGTTCACTGGTTGTCTGTTTTCACTAGTCAGGAAAATTAGGACGCTGACGGTTGTTGCTCACTGGTTGTCTGTCTTCATTGGTCAGGAAAATTAGGACGCTGACGTTTGTTGCACACTGGTTGTCTGTCTTCACTGGTTAGGAATATAAGGACGCTGACGTCTGTTGCTCACTGGTTATCTGTCTTCATTGGCCAGAAATATAAGGACACTGACGTTTTTTTTTTCAGTTTCAGTACTGGTTTTGTCTGTCTTAGTTGGCCAGGAACATAAGAACACCAATGTTTTTTTTTTGTTTTTTATACGCTGGTTTTCTGTCTGCCTGCCTGTATTAATCAGTAAGGAGTATCAGGACACTGATATTTGTTTAAAACTGGTTTCTATCTGTCTGTCTTAACTAGCCAGGAATACTAGAACATTGACATTTGTTTAACACAGGCTGTCCTGTCTGTCACTCTGTCTGCCTTAATTGGTCAGGAAGTTGTCTGTCTATTAAGCCAGGAGTGTTAAGATACTGGCGTTCGTCTAACGCAGGTTGTCTGTCTGTCTTAATTGGCCAGGAATTTGTCTGTCTCTCTGTCTTATTTGGCCAGGATTATTATGATACTGACGTTCGTTTAACACAGGTTGTCTATCTGTCTTAATTGGCCAGGAATGTGTCTGTCTCTCTGTCTTATTTGGCCAGGAATATTATGATACTGACGTTCGTTTAACACAGGTTGTCTATCTGTTTTAATTGGCCAGGAAGTTGTCTGTCTGTCGTATTTGCCCAGGAATGTTAAGATAATGACGTTTCATTAACACAGGCTGTCTCTCTGTTTGCGTTAATTGTCCAGGAGGTTGTCTGTATATCTCTCTTACACAGGCGGGAATATTAGGACGGTAGTGTTTGTTCTATGCCAGTGGTCTGTCTGTCTATACTCATCGATTAGGAAGATAAGGACAGAGACGGTTTGAAAGAGAGGACACTATGATAATGATCTGGAGTTTGCCATGTAGTGCAGGAGGTACTCTACACGCAGTACCGATCTTAACATTTACACTCTTCACCTACACGGGGGAGTTAGGGGCCGCTCGTGAGTACGTTATTACGTGAAGGAGTTGACCACGAATTTTCCTAACCACGCATCAGTCTACTTAGGAGGAGAGGGGGACAAAAAGTCTGTGTGAGTATGGTGCTCACATAGAAGTTATTTCTGACGTCAGAACTAGTGCTATTACTACAGTAAAAAAAAAAAAATTCTTTCTCACAAAAAAAGTGTGCACGTCAGGTTCTAACCGTGCGGTGGAAAGAGAAAGTGGTGGCGTAACAACTGAAAACGTCGTCTTCTGAAGTTGTAAGTTTTGTGTGGGATACATCACGTGGTATCAACATGTGGCACGTTGTCCCTGCACGAGTTCGCTACCAGAGATGGGAAAAAGTGACTCTCTCTCTCTCTCTCTCTCTGTTTATGCCTCTCTCTTTGTCTCTGTCTCTATCTGTCTCTGTCGCTCTGTCTGTGTCTGTCTCTCTGTGTGTCTATGTCTCTCTCTTTCTTTCTCTTCTCTGTCTCTCTGTGTCTGTGTCTCTCTCTCCGTTTATGTCTCTCTCTTTGTCTGTGTCCCCCTCTCTCTCTGTAATTGTGCGTGTGGGGAAGTGGGGGTAGAGGGGAGAAAGGAAGGGGGAGGAGGGGAATCAGGGTAGGGGTGCGGGCAGGGAGTATTTTCTAAAGAGTATGACCAGCAGGTTTGATCTATGCCTCTGCCGAGTCTTGTCCATGAGACCTCTCCCCAAATCTGTCTTTAAATACCTTTCATTTATTTGTCTGTTCATTCACCTATTTGTTTCACCTTGTGTGATGAGCAGGGGCTGAAGGTGAGGTGCACGAGGGGAAGGACTCAGAGCGTATCCTCTATTAAAATTCAAGAGAAGTTTTAGGTCAAAATTCACTTCCACCCTCTCTCTTTCGTACTAGTCATCGAAGAAATATTTACTCGTCTCAGGACTGTTGAAAATACTCAAGAATGGCTCGAGTGTAATTTATCTTGAATGTATGCACTTAAGAGGGCTTGTGATCCCTAGTGAAAGGTAGAATTGAAAATAGGTTCAAGAATAGATTGATGTATAAACGATACATCGAATTGCTCGGTTGGTAGAGAGCTGGACCCGTAATCTTGGTGATCCTGGGGTTGCTGGTTCGAATCTCCCCCGGGCCGTTTCGGCAGAGGGGGAATTTTCCCTCGGAGTTAACATTGGTTCTGACTCCATTTCTCAAATAGTACTTCGAATGAGACCACAAACCGAGGTTCCGTGTGTGAACGCACGCATAACATCTTGCACACACGTAAAATCTCATCACCAACTTTCGGAAAGAAGGCCAGTTTGGCGGTTGGTATGGATGACACGTCACACATAGCATGCACTCTGCGTGAAAAATCGAAAAAAAAAAAAAATGAAAGAGTTGTTAAATCGAATGAACAATATTGACTGAATGACACGAGAAACGACTGAATGAAGCGCCAGCAGGCAGCTCTGCAGTCGGCACTACCCAGGAAGGCTGCCCGTTGTGTAAACGTGAATGCGGATTGTAAAGCGCTTAGAGCTTGGTCTCTGGCCGGGCATAGGCGCTGTATAAGTACTCTCTCTCTGTAAAAAAAAAAAAAGTAAAGCAAAACAAAACAAACAAACATTAAACACACTTACAAAAAGCTAAACAGATATAAAAGCTAAAGTTTCAAACACACACAACTTTAGTATTGCATGCATGACTGAAATCTACAAAAATAATTTGGATTTTCTCGAAAATTCGCTCCGCCTCATCCAGTTGGCTTGTTGTCACTTTATCTCATCAGGGTATGCCTTTGGCCATAGGTTTTATAAGTGTTTCAATCCAGCAGGAGTTGCATGACTCAGCTAGGTGAGAGCTGCCCGATAGGAGATATTCTGGATGTTTCCTGTTTGTTGACGTCATCACAAGGTGTAGGCTTGCTGGTCATCCAGTTGTACTCTTGGCCACGAAGTAGCATGGATTCATTGATTTGTTTCTCAGCTGGTCCAGTGGTCATGGATGATCGAATTCCTCGGTCTGTGGAGGTTACGGAACTTGGTCTGTAGACGAGCAAGGATTCCAGATTGACGAGCCCTCACACTTGCCTTCTGAATTTTCAGGAAGAGTGTGAGGTCTCAGCCAGCCTAATTGAGACTAATGTAAATATATCACCTTTAATTGTCTTTTTCACTTTAGTTTCTTCACCCACGTTTCGAGTGGATTTTAACGAGTGGTGTATGTAAGGAAGAAACTGCTAAACAAGTGAAGGGGAACAACACTTCAAAGTAGTCAAATACTCAGGTGGTTTAATTAGGTTCAAGAATACATTTAGTCCAAGCACACAAAGTTAAATAGAGTTTACCAACTATAAAGCATTTAAACAATCAACAATATTTATAAATCATATTTATAGATTTTACCAAGTACTGTGCATTAAGTTATCCCGTTAAGATATAAAGCATGTGTATAAACAATGCATAGTCATACGACTTAGGAACTGGATTCTACTTGAATCAATGAACCTGGACACACGATCTTAAAGCAGGCGAGACAACATTCCTCTCTCTGGCATACACCAGTGTTGAGTTTCAACCCATCGGAAAGGACTGCTTTCAATCTTACAGCCTGTGATTGGTCTGTGAATTTGTGGAGTTTGAGCTCTCCTTTCAGAGGGTTCAGCTAACAATCTCCTTTTACAGGATTAAGGTAACAATCATATTTCTGATGGGCATCTGACTGACAGGCTGTCACAGGAACATGACAGCAATGGAAATCATTATTTGAGGTGGGTTCAGTCATCTGGAAGGGGGCAGAGACTTCTTCTCAACATATGCAGTGTGGCATATTGCGGCGTGGAGCAAACATGGCAGTCTCTCAGAGACCTCAGCGGTCTTCAGCTTTTGATGCAGATGCGTAACGTCACGTGGTCGTCCACGTGCGTGACACGTGCGAGCTAAAACAAAATGCGCAAGGGATTGTCAAGACTGCCGGCATTCTTGCTAAAGCAACTTGGGTGGTAGAGGAAATACTGCGGCCATTCACGAGCATCGCGGCACTATCAACATGTTGGCATGGGAGAGAGTCAGCTAGACAGACATAGGGAAAATAAGCGAGAGGAAGAGGGAGAAAACAAGCGACGAAAAATGATGCAAAGTGATAATGCTGAGGAATGTGTGTGTGTGTGTGTGTGTGTGTGTGTGTGTGTGTGTGTGTGTGTGTGTGTGTGTGTGTGTGTGTGTGTGTGTGTGTGTGTGTGTGTGTGTGTGTGTGTGTGTGTGTGTGAGAGAGAGAGAGAGAGAGAGAGAGAGAGAGAGAGAGAGAGAGAGAGAGAGGAGAGAGAGAGGAGAGAGAGAGAGAACAGATGGTGATGGCCGTCAATATCACAGCACAGTATCACAAGGCATGTTAAAACGCCTTCTTCATTGGTTCGAGAGAGAGAACAGATGGTGATGGCCGTCAATATCACAATCACAGCAGCACAGTATCACAAGGCATGTTAAAAAAACGCCTTCTTCATTGGTTCGAGAGAGAGAACAGATGGTGATGGCCGTCAATATCACAGCACAGTATCACAAGGCATGTTAAAACGCCTTCTTCATTGGTTCGAGAGAGAGAACAGATGGTGATGGCCGTCAATATCACAGCACACTATCACAAGGCATGTTTAAAACGCCTTCTTCATTGGTTCGAGAGAGAGAACAGATGGTGATGGCCGTCAATATCACAGCACACTATCACAAGGCATGTTAAAAACGCCTTCTTCATTGGTTCATCTGCCTTCTTCTTTTTGGATAGCACCGTCACAACAGCAATGTCAATGCTATTGGAAAGAATTCATGGTAATAATTCTTCAGATTGACCAGTCGAATGGATGGACAAAAGAATTTTTTTTTTTTTTTTTTTTTTTGGGGGGGAAGAGAGAGAGAGAGAGAGAGAGAGAGAGAGAGAGAGAGAGAGAGAGAGAGAGAGAGAGAGAGAGAGGAGATGGTTGGGAAGGGATGGAGGCATAGTCCACATTTTGGTCGACAAAAAAGGAGTTTCAGTGGGGGGCGGTTTTGGTTCTTTATTCCCAAAATGACCATTTTAGCTGTCCAGATACCCTTAAAAAATCCCAAACAAACGATAATATCTTATCTGTGAAAGGTGTGCCATTTTCTTACGGAACATAACAAACAGCGATTTGATGTGCTTGATTTCCTTCTGGACATGGATACAACAACAACAACAACAACAACACAAAAATAGTAGTAATAGTAATGATAATGATGAAGAAATATAAGAATATAACATGATGATAACAATAGTAATGATAACAATAACAATAATAATGATGACGATGATCATAAAAAACAATGATAATATATTATGATAATAATGAAAATAATGGTATGCTAGTCACCTTCAGCGACCTGCCTGAACTTCTTGGCACAGATGTGTTCGGGCGATTAGGCATTCTGTGTGTATTGTCCACAAGTGCACTGCATCACACACGTACAGGAATATGCAAATGTACATAGTTTCTACACAATTTGTTTGCTCATTGTCAATACAAACGTACAAAGTATACAAAAAGGAAAAAACAAAAAACGAGTCAATTAACAAACTTTCCAGGCGGTATAATTCTGGTGCAGTGAAAAGGTGGACATATTGACTTGTGATATCAATTCTGAAAATTAGGAGCTATTGTTTCCGATCTTTGGGACATGAATCTATTGCAGTGGTTCTCTAAAATGTGGATAGTATGGTATTGTGGTAGCAACACCACCGCTGAAGAAGACGAACGGAGGTCTGTCGAAAGCTCCAAGTAAGTGCTATTCCTAGCTGAGTGACCTGTTTAAATCCAGTAGTCGTTATGGTATTCTGATTGACCATCGTTAGGAGCGCATACTAACTTGTTACAGAATTTCTGTTACACATATAATTATGACCATCTGTCATGAATGTGCTCTTCGGTCTGGATCGGGTCTGATTCAGAAAATTTCAAGCAGAAGACAGATCTTACTGATACACGTTTTTGAACAAATTCGAACTGGGTTATACTGTTTCTAAAACATAAGATCTAGTTGTGACAGATCTTATGAACACGAATTTAAGATTATACATAATTATTCTCACACATAGCAGTACGCTGTGAAATGTTCTTTTGTTTGGTTTAAAGATCATTTCTAATCTGACAGATATTCTAATGTGCTGTTTCAAGATGGATTCCCCCCCCTGGTCACTATTTTCTTTTCTTGCGGAATTGTTCTATTCGACAATAGTATGCCTTGGTATTTCTGCATGCGTAATAAGCGTTTGCATGGTTAAAAGGGGTTAGCTTTTGCCATGTTCGGTCATTTTTTTTTTTTTTTGTCATTAGCTTAAATGGGTTTAATTTTCGCCATGTTTGGTCATTTTTTATGGTTTATCTGGGTTTGATTTTTTTCGTCATTTCATAGCGTTTTGACTAGTTTTGATTTTTGCTATGTTCAATGAGATTTTCCACAATTAAAATGGTTTAACTCCCACTATGATATGTGAGTGTTTCCGCGATTAAAATGGTTTGATTTTCGTCATGTTTAATGAAAGTTTGCATGGTTGAATAAGTTTGATTTCACCGTACTCAGTTTGATTTTGCGTTGATAAATTGAGTTTAATTTCATCATGTTCAGTTAAAAAAAAAAAACAACTGAATGTTTCAAACAGGTTGGTTTTCTCCATATTCAATGAAATGTTTGCATAATTAAATTTTGTTGTTGTTGCCATATTCATCGATTGATTACATGGTTTATGTAAGTTTGGTTTTCGCAGAGCATTCTCCATGCATATGACGATGGGTTACACTGAGTCGTTAGTGACTGGAAGAGATAAGTAGTGGATAGGAGGTGGGGAGGGTTTGAGAGGAATGAGGATGATATTTGTTTTACGTTTATTCAAACAGTGCAAAAAATTGTTCAGGGGCCTTGACTATTGAGAAACTATCAGTAGAACTTCACGATCATTGTTGTTATCGTTCTCTGTGTCTGTTTCACTGTTTAATCTTTTGGTCACTGTCTTCAACGCCACCCTCTCATCTCTTGTTTAGGATTAATTCTTTAGCTTTTTTTTGTGGACGAATCTACCCTCTCTCTTGTCAAATATATTCAATAGACATTCTAAAAAATATTGTTTGTCGATCTGTCAGTCTGTGTGACTGTCTTAGTGTCTGTCTCCCTTTGTTTCTGTCTGTCTATCTGTCTGTTGGTTAAATGTCTGTGTCGCACGTGCGTATGCTTGCGCGCGCGGAGGTGGAGGGGAAGAGGGAGCGGAGTTGTTACACGCACATGCATCATACTCATATTGAAACGCACCAGAACTGCACAGAGATTTCAAACGAAATTAATTTACCAGGATGCTCAACGCCATGGCTTTAAGTGCTTGAGAGTCCAACTCAAGTCAACATGGCCAGCATTCTTCGTCTTCAACGTGGATCTCATCCTGTTTCTTTCTTATAGGTATGCCTGGCAGTCAGCTTGCCATCGATTGAGTTGGCAAATGAAGGAATAAGATGGCTGGTTGATTCATATGATAAATACTCAGGACTGTCTTTTCCCAGTTACTAACTTATATACATGAGTGGGTAGCTTGCACACTAGCTGATTACATAGTTACTCGATAGGTGAGTCAAGAATACGTTTAATCAAATTATTTGTAACTTAGCTGGTAACGATATGTAGGCCCATAACGAAAGATGCTGTGCATTAACGAAAGATTCTGTGGTACATATTCTTTTCTTCTTTTTTTTTTCTTTCTTTTTTTTTGGGGGGGGGGGTGGGGTCGTCGTATTTTAACTGATGTACGATTCCACAGGGATATGCAAATATTAATATTCTTTGGTGCAGATCAAAAGCTTAAAGACACAGCCTCGTCATCAAGTATTTCTCTCTTTTTTTTTTGTCTGCAGCCGACACGCTGGCACCCAAATTACGCCACAAGGGAACGAGGTATGACGCCATTACCAAACTCCGGTTACGGACCTCCTTATGATTCCAGCGCCGTCATTACTTCCGGCCTGTTGTCTCTCCCATACCGGAAGACACGTCAGCTCTACATTACGGTCACAACAACCTCGGTCTGGACGTGGAAGAGAAGTCTGACGAGAGACAGGTCATCACGGATTTTTTTTCCGATGTGGACATTGACGGCAAGCGCTTTGTTTCCGGAGGTTACCCTGAGACCAGTCGTCCGCGCCATCCTAGACGTGAAAACGGCCTCTGGCCAATTTCTGCTGCTGGCAATGACTTTAACGCGTATCCCTCGAGCCGAGAAATTTCTCCAGAAAGAGAAAAAAGACGCCAAAAATCTGAAAACACGAAGATCTTTCCGATCCAACGCTGATGCAGTCGGACATCTTCACCTGAAGGACGACTCCCCGTCCCAGAGTTCCGAGGGTTACGGTTCGTCCCCCAACTTCCCAGACAGTAAAAGGAAAGAAGCCACGGCGAGGCCAATCTATAGCAGACCCCGAGGTGAGGAATCCCAAGACTCCACCACAACAGACAGTGACAGCTTAGAGTGGAGGGACTTGTCTGGAAGAAGCGTAGACCGCAGGAAGCGCCACTTCCGTTCATCCAAACGCCTTTACCTCCCCGAAAGTCCTGTGAACAGAACTTTCCCTGAGGCAGAGCTGCAGAGCAAAGAGGACAAGGGGACCGAGCTGCAGAGTTTTCCGACTATTTCAGACAAACGTTTGTATGCCAAAGCATCTTCTCGATTAAATAACCTGTCCGAAGGGCAAAGGTCGAGGTTGAAAAGTCAAGCGGGGATGCGACGATCTCAGAGGCAGTTGAGTTCGTCATTGAACTCCCTGCAGGTGGCCAGTAGCAGTGACAGGAGTGCTTTAGGATCACCACGAAGTTCCAGGTAGTCAGTATGTGTGATTGACTGAATGAGGGTTGAATGTTCTGATTCTCCCCCTTTTCTCTTTCTTTCTTTGGCTGAATGAGGGTTGAATCTTATAATTCTCTCCCTTTTCTCTTTTTTTTGGCGAATGAGGGTTGAATCTTCTGATTCTCTCCCTTTTTTTTTCTCTTTCTTTCTTTCGTGTTTCCTTCTGTTTTTGACTTGTCGCATTTTTCCTTTCTTCTTTTCCTTTTACCCCCCCCCCCCCCCCCCCCCCCCCCCCCCCCCGGCCCCCTCCCCCTCTTTCTTTTCCTTGGGTGTAATCAATTTCTATGCCTTTTTGAGTCTTACTTCTTCTTCCTTTACCTTTTTCCCCTCTACATTGTCATGTCTATACATACCTATTTGTTGCTATTCGGCTGTTAATTCCTTCACCCAGACTTGCATTTCTTTTTTTTTCTTTTCTTTTTTTTTGGCCTTGTTTGAAGATCATCTTATAATCTAGCTGTCGTCCATGATCTCTTGTGATCCATTTCTACATCTTGTTCATCTTCTTCTTGTTCTTCTTCTTGTTCTTGATCTTCATCTTGTTTTCTTCTTGTTCTCTTTTGTGTTGTTGTTGTTGTCGTTGTTGTTGTTCTTCTTCTTCTTCTTCTTCTTCTTCTTCTTCTTCTTCTTCTTCTTCTTCTTTCTTCTTCTTCTTCTTCTTCTTCTTCTCGACGTATTTCAGTTTTTGCTTTGTTTATTTGCATCGTGGTGATTTCACTTTTACTTTTTTTTTTTTTTTTCGCTTTGTTTCTTTGCCTTGTTTGAATTTTATTTCCGCTGTTCTGTGTAATGCCTATATTCTGTCTGTCTGTCTATTTGTCTTTCTCACTGCCCACCTTTCAAATGCGATTTCCCCACTTCCTCCCCAGCATTCTATTTTTGGATACCTGTCCATTTCCACCCGTATTTCTCATTTAGACATGCTCTCTCCCCCCCCCCTCCCCCCAGCCCCCCTGTCTCTCTCTCTCTCTCTCTCTCTGTATATGCGCACGCTTTCCACCGAACGTAATCGTGAACATGTGTACATGCCTACGTGTGTGTGTGTGTGTGTGTGTGTGTGTGTGTGTGTGTGTTGTATCTTTCCCGCCAGACGAAGTGAAGCGACCCTTGAACTTCAGTCGCAGCGAGGCTGCGCGCGGTTCCAGAGCATCCAAGCAGCAGAGTGTCTTTCCGCCTGAAAGGGTCCGCTGTGTCAGCTCATCTGGTCTCCAGTGAACCCTCCGCCGCTGCTGACGCGGCCCTTGCGTCAATGGAGCTGCCGCCCGGCCTTCTGCCTACGTCATCCAAGCAATTACGTCAGATGTGCAGAACCATGATCACTTGTTTGTTGCTGCTGATGCTAGCAGGTAGCTTGTCGGCCGCCGTGTATTTTGCCGTGGTGTTGAACAGTAAGTGGCCTGTGGTGTGTGTGTGTGTGTGTGTGTGTGTGTGTGTGTGTGTGTGTGTGTTGGGGAGAGGGGGTGGGGGCAATGGGAGAGAACTGGAGGGGGGGGGGGGGGGGGGGAGAGGGAACGACCAATGGAATGGGAGGACATTTAATGTGAGCTGGAAAACAAGATCTCTGTCTGTCAATCGATCTGTCTGTCTGTCTGTCTGTCTGTCTGCTTGTCTGTCTCTGTCTGTCTGTCTGTCTCTCTCTCTCTCTGCGTGTGTCTGCAGAGAGAGAGAGAGAGAGAGAGAGAGAGAGAGAGAGAGAGAGAGAGAGAGAGCGTGCGCGCGTGTGTGTGTGTATATGTGTGTGTGTGTGTGTGTGTGTGTGTGTGTGTGTGTGTGTTGGCGTTTAAGTCTTTGCTACAAAACCAGACATTTCCCCAAAGAGGGATTACCAGCAGATTTGATTGATCTTTTCATATTAATGAACTCACGGTGTTTGTGTTTAATCCTTTATATAGCCTCTCAATCGCTGTTAAAGAACAGGTGGTGTGTGTATGGCCATACAGTGTAAGAAACTTAGGATATGTATATGACTGTTCGACATGAATCAAGAAAGACAACTGCCAGCATGACTCACGCGTGTGACAAAGCAGTCACAACAGACGGGTGGCTAAAGGTGGATGGGACAAACAGAGAAGGACGTCAGAAACTGGCAGATTATTCTTTTTCTGTTTTTTTTTTTTTTTTAATCTAAACTTACGTTATAATCATTTCCTCTTCGGACGAAATTGACTGTTTTTCTCTTGTCTTCGGCGCACACTTTAACGACTGTATTGCCTTGACGTGATTAAAAAAAAAAAAAAAAAATCACAAATTAACACCTATTTAAGCCTTCATGTTATGAAACCCCTCCACTCCCTCCCTTATCCCTTCCTGTCCCTATTTCACGCCTTCATCAAAAGTTTGGCGGTCCACACCAAGCTGCCCCAAAAAGAAACATGTCTTTTTATGGATGTATAGTGAGCGATGGCCGGATCATCAGGGGTGTCCAACGACTACAGACGACGTCAAGGGATAGGCAAAGGTATAAAAAGGTAAAGTGAGGGAAAATGTCATGGCCACGTCTTTGACTACATTGACGTGGCAGCTGTAGGGTATACAGATGACCAGCGTAACTCACTGCACTTGCAGGGAATGTGTGATTGTCAGCACAGCTCTGAAACAGGAGGAATCGCTTCACCTTGATGATGGGTAGCTTCTGCTCTTCTACTGCAGTAAGTCACCCGGGACCTCTGGTCACTTCTCCCCTTGTCCAACCCACAGATCTCTCTCTCTCTCTCTCTCTCTCTCTCTCTCTCTCTCTCTCTCTCTCTTCTGAACTCCGCTGCTGTCCCTCCCTCCTCACCGCTCAATACGTTTTCTCACTTTGTTGATCTCTTCCTTTCTCCCCTCTTTTCTTCGCTCAACGAGCTTTTTCTTTCTTTCTTTCTTTCTTTTTTCCCTTTTTTCCTTTACTTTCTTCTGAGATGAACCCCCCCCCCCCCCAACTCTCAGCCCCTGACTCCAACCTACCCTTTCTCTCTCCTCACCCCCCCCCCCCCCCCCCCCCCCCCCCCGCCCCTTTTCCCCACCTCCACTAACGTTTCTCGGTCAGCACCTTTTTTTTTTTTTTAGTGAGTTCGGCGACCAAACAACACCTATGGCCTGTTTCCACCCATCCTCCATGCCCTGATTCGCCACAGAGATATGTGGGGTAGACAGGTGTTGTCAGGTCATTGTTGTTGTACGTTATTATTGTTTTAACCGAAGTTTTCAACGCCGCACAGCTGGTGCGTGGAAATGGCAGAAAGGTGATGATAAATGATGTGTGTGTCTTCTGCTTTTATTTCCCCAGAAACTCAAGCGGAAACCATAGGTAAGACATTTACTTCAGTTTTGCAATCGACCGGACAGACAGACAGACAGACAGACAAACAGACAGAGAGACAGACACACACACACACACACGAGAGAGAGAGAGAGAGAGAGAGAGAGAGAGAGAGAGAGAGAGAGAGAGAGAGAGAGAGAGAGAGAGAGAGAGGTTATGCACGAACATCTTGCACGCATGCATTCACGCATACACGGACGCACGCACGCACGCACACACACACACACACACACACACACACACACACACACACACACCACACACACACACACACAGAGAGAGAGAGAGAGAGAGAGAGAGAGAGAGAGAGAGATGTTATGCACGAGCATCTTGCACACATACATTCTCACACACACACACACACACACACACACACACACACACACACACACACACACACACACACACGCACGCACGCACGCACGCGCACACTTATTTATGTATGTGTATGCCCGTTTCTTTTTTGCCTAGAACATCTACGGGCCAGACTGAATTTCTATTTGAACCAAACGTCATCGGATTCGCTGACGTCAATGTCTGCGTCAGAAAGAACTCGCTTCGAAGAAGAATATTGCCAAGAGGTCAGATCACAATATGATCCTATTAATTTGATTAATTCGTAGGTTTATTTAGGCATCTTTAGTTTACTGAATTTCTAGGGGTTTTTTTTTTTTTTTTTTTTTTTTGCTATAATCTTTGCTCTCTTACTCGGTTTGTTTGTCTGTCGGCATTTGTCTGTCGCTGTTTTTTCCGAAGGGTAACATTTAACACTTTTCATGAGTGTGTGCGAAGTCAAATCAAAAAGTTATATTTAGATAGGATAAATTGAATAAGTTGTACATTTTCTTTTTTTATTTTTAGCCATCCATAAAAAAAAAAAAAGTATGAAAAAGAAGGCAGAGATGATGAAAAAGAAGGAAAAACAAAATGAAAACAATGAAGAAATGGAAGGTAGGGGAAGAAGAAAGACAGAAAAGAACAGAACAGACAAGAAAAGAAAGAAAGAAATAAAGAAAGAAAAAGCGAGAAAAAAGTACTTGCAATATGCACTTTGTCAAGAACGAGTTATGTACAGTATATTTATACGGTCTAAGTGTAGTTTTTTTTTTTTTTTTTTTTTTTTGGGGGGGGGGGGGGGGGGGGGGGGAGGGGTGGAGCGGGGCGGGGGGGAACGTGTCGGTGGGTGGATGGGGGTAGGTGGAGGTGGGGGATATGCGCTTGAGAGCTCAACTTCCATGACAAACACCGCAGGTGTCTGCATCTGTCGGGACCTGATTGACCCCAGAGTATATTTCTCCGAGAAAGAATAAAACCCCGTCATGCAGTTTCAGATCAGAATAGCGCTTCAATGCGCATCGCCTTCGCTCTCATTGAACCGCATGCAAAATTCCATGTTACTATTATA
>JADBJO010000933.1:75000-87500 GCA_016801955.1 Conus betulinus
CTGGCCCATTCACTATATTTCTTCTTCATGTTAATCATCTGTTCACTGAGCACTGGAAACCAGTGCTTTTTAAACCTTTTCTAAAATTTGCTTCGAATCCTATCCATGATATCTATGTATGCTGTAGCCAATATATAGTCTCAGATCTCTCTCTCTCTCTGTCTCTCTCTCTCTCTCTCTCTCTCTCTCTCTCTCTCTCTCTCTCTCTCTCTCAGATGTACAATCTTCAGAAGAGCAGGACGCCACGAAGATGCAGATTCAACCTCCTTCTCTCCCAAGGACCACTTCCACCCCTGTGCCATCGGAGAAAGCGAGACGTATTATCGCTATCCGGAAGCTGCGCCATGTGTTTTCCAGTGTCTTGACGGTCGGTCCATTGCCCTCACGTGCGGTCACCACCTCGTTTTCGATTTAAACCGGAAGGTGTGTGTACGGGAAGTAGCTGACTGTGACGAAGATTCCGAGGAAAACCAGTTTTTTTCGGACACCAAACCAGGTTGGTTGAGAGTTATGATAATTGATTAGATCATGTGATTGAAATTGTTTTATATTCGTACGTTTTTGTTTGTTTGTTTCTTTGTGTGTGTGTGTGTGTGTGTGAGAGAGAGAGAGAGAGAGAGAGAGAGAGAGAGAGAGAGTTGCTTACGGCCAAGCCGACTGCAAAGGGCCACATCAAGGCTGTCACCGCGTTGAACTCAACTCTCAAGTCCTATTACAAAAAGGGAAAAACCTGTACAACACACTAACATACACCTAAAAATTCACCTAAAAAATTTCTTAAAAAAAAAAAAAAAAAAAAAGCCCACTCTTTTCAGGAAAAATCTTAGAACAGATGAAAAATGTTGATCTCCCCAGAAATTCAAATATTACGTCAGGTGGGACATCTCTGCACAACGTATTCATGGAATGTGCTGTTAGGTGTTTATGTCTCACGTCAAGCAAGTGCCAACACACTAACAGAACACGTTTCACTGTTAGTGGTACATGCCATGGAATACAAAATGCAGCCTATTCAAGTTTTAGAAGATAAAAATGGATGTAAAAGCAGATGCAATAAAATTAAAATATATCATTGAATACGTAACGTATGGCAGTAGTATGATTAGGGTTGTGAAGACTGCTTGCTAACCCATCACTACTATTTTGTTGGTGCTGTTCTTTCAGCTGCCGCTACCATTGCTGCTGCTGTTGCTACTACTCCCATTATTCCTTCTACTTTCTCCTTCTCTCCTTCTGCTCCTTCTCCTCCTCCTCACCCATCTGCTGCTACTACTATTACTGCTACATATTGTGTATAACCAGCCATTGTGGTATGGAGATGTGTGTGTGTGTGTGTGTGTGTGTGTGTGTGTGTGTGTGTGTGTGCGTGCGTGCGTGCGTGCGTGCGTGTGTGGTGTGTGTGTGTGTGTGTGTGTGTGTGTGTGTGTGTGTGTGTGAGGGGATGCAGGCTGAGGTCGTAAGCTGGAGACTCATCAGACTCCAGTACTGGTTGGAGTTTTAGTTCCGACCGGCTCTATCCAAAGCCGTGCAATGAGCAATGAGGGCAAACGGATACCACACTATAGAGTTTCGTTCACTTCATGGATTTGTCTCTGAGCACATTTGCTCAAAACTCCTGACCTCTCTATATAAATGCTGGTATTGGATAGAGCCTGGATCGCGTCAGATTTATCAAGAACGGAAACGTTGACCACAGCCCTGTGAAGCAGTCTCTGGTACAATGGAACTGGAATTACAAAGCATTCTCATCCTCCTGTGTCATCGTTAAAGGTCTCAAATTTATTTGACTTGCCCTCCTTGGCTCACCTTTCTGCTGTCCCCATTTAAGGAATCGGCCTTCACGAAAAATGCGTACAGTGAGTTTTGTGTCGAAGACTTCGCCGTAAGCAAGTTCATGAGGAATTATTGGGTGGGAGATAACCCATCCCTCACGGTGACGCTAGCCCATACTGGTTCTGCGACTAGGCAGTTAGAGTTGTCAGTAGTGGGTTAAGTCGGTGACGTTCTGTGTCTGTTGGATCAGAACAGAAACCACTGAACACCGAGAGAAGGGTTTGTCAGCAATGCAGTGTCTCCTCGGGTGGGTTGTCTGACGACGCCTGTTACTGACTAGCCCCTGTAGACTGTGAGACTAAGTAGCTAAGCAGGGACTGGGGAATCTCGCGTGTCTTGTCCGCTTAACAGGTACAACAGGTAAACGCTGGCACAAGCCTCCACCAATCACTGTCAAAGTGACAGAACCCTGCGAATCGTAGAGTCCAACACACAGTTTCATAGTGCACACTTCTAAAAGGGAGAGCACTGAAAAGGAAGAGAAAGTTTATTGTAAACGTTGTGATCGACATTCTGTCTGTTTCTAACCACCATCCATGCACAATGCTATTGTTGTGAATGGTCTTTTCCAATGAACTGCGGTTAGTTGTTGTTCAGTACAGCATTCTTCATTCCTAACAGTGCTGTAATATCTTTCATTGCTATGTTATAACTGATAAAATGAATTCCATAGTCACCCACTCTCTGTCATAACCACTTTAATCGATCTGTGCTTATAGCCACTTCGCATTAGTCCGTGCTGTTACACCTGATGCCTGCCTGTCACGTTTATGTTACAACTGATTTACACCTGTCGATGCTATGCTGCAGCAGGTTCACATCTGGCGATGCTGTTTAAAAGCTGATTCACGTCTGCTAATGCCATGCTGCGGCTTATTCAAGTCCATCAATGCTATGTTACAATTTATTCGCATGACTGCTATGTAAGAACTGATTCATATGTATCAAATCTGTCTTGCAGCTGATCAGATCTGTCAGAGCTGTTACAATCGATTCATATATGTTAATGCTATGTAATCAGTTCTACCAAAGCCATGTTACAATTGATTCATATCTAGCGGACCAAAAGATTGATACCTGTTGAATTTATGTTACAGACGATTTATAACTATACATGCCATGCAACAAGAGATTCATGTCGATCTGTGCTATGTCACAATATATTCATAACTGTTACTCCGATTGCAGCTAATATCTATTAGCGCTACATTATAACTGATCCATTCTTATCACTGCTTTGTTACAGCTGAGTAATATCCACCAGTGCTGGACTACACCTGATTCTTATCTATCAGTGCCATGTTACGCATACTATCAGTGCCATATGATTGATCATACCTATCAATGCCATTTTACAGAGTAACATCCATCAGTGCCGTACCATAGCTGATCCTTACCCGTCAATACCATGTTACAGCGGAGTAATACCTATCTGTGCTGTACTACAGCTGATCCTTACCATCAATGCCATGTTACAGAGTAACATCTATCAGTGCTGTACTACGGCTGGTCATACCTATCAATGCCATGTTACAGAGTAACATCTATCAGTGCTGTACTACGGCTGGTCATACCTATCAATGCCATGTTACAGAGTAACATCTATCAGTGCTGTACTACGGCTGGTCATACCTATCAATGCCATGTTACAGAGTAACATCTATCAGTGCTGTACTACGGCTGGTCATACCTATCAATGCCATGTTACAGAGTAACATCTATCAGTGCTGTACAACGGCTGGTCATACCTATCAATGCCATGTTACAGTGGAGTAACATCTATCAGTGCTGTACTTGAGTAACATCTATCAGTGCTGTACTATAGTTGATCCTTACCTATCAATGCCGTGTTACAGAGTAATATCCATCAGTACTGTACTACTATAGCTGATCCATACTATCAATGCTGTTTTACAGCTGACTACATTTTACCAGTGCTATACTACAGCTGATCCTCCTTACCTATCAATGCCGTGTTACAGCTGAGTAATGTCTATCAATGCCGTACTACAGTTGATCCTTACCTGTCAATGCCGTGTTACAGCTGAGTAATATCTATCAATGCCGTACCACAGCTGATCCTTACCTATCATGCCGTGTTACAGAAGACCTGCTGCCTTGTGAGCACAAAGGGGGAAGCTTCCACCCTCACCCCCACATCTGCAATCTGTACTTCCAGTGCTCTACGGACGGGGAATCCGTCATCGGCATCTGCCCTCATGGCCTGGTCTTCAACCCGCACTCAAACCCGCACCTCAACACCTGCCACCCGCTGAAGCCCAACTCCACCTGCCCTGAAGCCAGAGGCAGCAGTCCAAACACAGAGGGGTCTCAGACCGCCTCGGAAGAGAACGAGTCAGTCCGGAGGTGGAGGAAGCTGGATGGTGCCAGGACTCCCAAGACACTGACGGACAACACGACCAGGCGTTCCAGTCTCATGAAAACCGCCGATTCCACAGACACGCACAACTCCAACCATGCACCATCAACGGACGCTGTTGGACATACAGACCTCACCGAACTGGGAGAATCACCGGACACAGAAACAACGAGCTCGGTGGAAAGTATATCCTCAACGAACGTCACTGAACACACGGATTCCGAACACGCAGAAAGTGAAACAGGAGGAATGAATCAAGCAAATAGTGTTGGAGCGATAGAACAAACTAACATCGTTGGTGCCGAGTCCACGAAGGCTGTTCAAAACGTTGATAGTGCTGCACTAACAAATTCTGTTAACCAAACTGAACCTGCTGAACGAAACACAGATTAACAGGTCAGCTCAGTAGGAAGAACAGTTCAGTTGTTTCAGCTAAACTTACAGACGTATCTTGCAAAAGAAAAACGTTTTCGTTGTTGATAAGTCCAACAAGCTTTCGGAGAAAGCAGACAATGCTATATCAGAAACATGCGAACGTACGTATTTTAGTTCGCAAGATCAATGGAATTTATGCTACGCACTTCTATGGTCAACAGTACAAGACAGGAAAGCTGGATACCGGTCCCATGTTTCCCGCACAGCTCAAACCCATGAGTCTGAAACATGCATTCCACTGTGCACACGCAGTCAGTCACTTGCGGTATTGCAGAAAAAAAAAAAAAAAAAAATCGATATCTTGGCCACACAACGAATATAACATGAACACACATGAGTTACTGGTATTTTAAGAACAAGATTATGAAAAATAAGGGTAAACTTCATTATACCAAAGTAAAACATTCTGTCAGGCGTAACACTGAGACATATGTAACAGTAGACTGAACAAAAATTACATACCGTGAACGAATGATACAAGTATGTCTAAAACATGGATAATGAAGCATTTCACAAATCATATCGTGTATATAGCATCATTACTCTACATGTTTTTTTCATACTGGTAAAAAAAAAACAAAAAAAAAACGAGCCTACATTTAAAAAGCAGAGCATCTAATACGTTACACACACACACACACACACACACACACGCACACACACGCACGCACACACACACACACACACACACACACACACACACACACACACTTGCGCGTAGATGTATAATCATTAAACCTTCCAAAGATTTAAAGATACCATCGTCTTATATATACACAAACTAATATCGTATACAAAAAAAAAAAGCTCGACAGATAAGCACAGTGCAGTCATTCACACACACACACACACACACACACACACACACACACACACACACACACACACACACACACACACACACACACACACTGAGAACAGAAATAACTTAAACGATACTGAAATCAAATATACATTAAAATATTTTGGATTGAATGTGGAATAAAGGTCTTCTTAACTCTTGTTATGATTTTAGGTCTGCTATGTCGTTCTCATGGGAAATAAAAAAAAAAACTTTGTTTAAATCGTCACTCTCATCATCAGCTCCTTGCCTGGCCTTTTGCATTACTCTCCTCTTGTGCAGCTTCTGCACATGGTTTGTCTTACTCTCATAACTTTCCCACATTCAACAGATCACTCAGTACTAGCTGGTTTCTCACTGCCAACGTCCAAACCAGCACATGAACGATAATGTGAGCACAGACAGAATACTGCGGGCCATTATGACATTGAAAAATTTCGTTCAACGGTTATGAATACCAATATTTCCCAGCCTCTGCCAACATAACAAACAAACATACCAACAAACAAGATAAACCAAAAAAAAACCAAAAAAAACAAAAACAAAAAACAAACCAAACCAAACAAAACAAAACAAATCAAAACGCGCACAAAAGGATCCTTTTCCTTCCTTCCACTAATCAAGGGGTTATCATTTTTATGGGTGAAATCTACATTGTTCTAGAACCGTTCTCTCTCTCTCTCTCTCTCTCTCTCTCTCTCTCTCTCTCTCTCTCTCTCTCTCTCTCTCTCTCAATGAAAGACATGTCTCACATATCGGCATCAATCCAATCTCCCAACGTCTCTCTACCTTTCACTTGGGCTACTACCGGTAAATATTTTTCCAAAAAATTGATGAACCATTTCTTTTGTTTCAACATAATTCAGGCCCCGGCGCGCAGAACAAACAAGAAGGGGATGTCTCCTTGTTGATTTTTTGTGTCGTAATTTTTGATTGGCGATTCGGTGTCGTAAGTAATTCAGACATATTCTTTTGATTTCAACACTGAAGCAAAGCGGTGATTGTTAATACCTAGAACAGATCATTTTGATTTCACTGAAGCAAGCAGGTTACAGATGGACTGACCTATACATCACAGTCATAGAATATGTCATGTCAGGTTTTTCTTGCCTCAGCGATCACCAGTGAACAAGCTAAATACAAAAGGGGACACCATTGTGCCCTGAGGGACAGCAGCGGATGTGGAACGTTTGAGAGGGTGTGCAAGGCTGAAAATAGGCTGGCTGTGTTCTGTTGAGAAAGGAAATCCTAAATAAGGCAGGGAACACTGAACAACACAAATAAACAGGGTAACTCTGCTCCCACAATGAAAAAATTGCAGGCCCTTAACTCCAAACGAATGCTGCTCACGACACTAAATCTCCCAGCAGAAATAGCAACACACACACACGGCGCGCAGAACAAACAAGAAGGGGATGTCTCCTTGTTTGATTTTTGTGTCGTCATTTCTGATTGGCGATTCGGTGTCGTAAGTAGCATTCATTTGGAGTTATGGGCCTGTAATTATTTCATCGTGGGAGGAAGAGTTACCCTTCTTGTTTGTCATTTACCGTTTACCGTTCCTCGCCATGATAACAACAAGGAAACAGATTGTCACTGGTTTTGCCATGATCATAACCAGGCAGAGAATCATGAAAGTTTAATCATATGACCTCTTGCAATTTATCAAGCTTGGCAATAGTGATATTCACTCCACTGTTCTTTGTAATTTAAGTTACTTCAGTTAAAGATTTGGTTTGTAAGTTAAAGAGTTGTTCTGTAACTCTTCTAAGCACATTTGCGACAACTACAAGAATTATATGTTCTTTCAGGTTGGGGAGCCATGCGATATTATCTTATCCCAGGATTGGTCTAACAAGTTGATTTAAAAAGTGGATCCATTAGATGTTTAGTTTTAAGCTGAACGTTGCGTGCGTTCATTCCTGCTTTTTTCTTTCGACGGCATCTTTACGGTAGCTCTAATATGCTGTAATCCTTAATCTTTCTCCACATTTGCAGGTTTTGGTTCACAGTCATCATTTTTTTTTTTTTTTTTTTTTTTTTTTGGGGGGGGGGGGGGGGGGGGGTGTTACATTTTTAACAGTTACGTTTTTATTTGCCTATCATTTCTCCAGTTCATAAGATTGTTCGTATACGTTTTGTAACCTATGTAATGATCCTGCAAAGTCTTAGTTTTAACAGTTACATGTTATTGGCCAGGTATTTATTTCTCCACTTCACAAGCTTCTCGGTACACGTTTTGTAAGCTATGTAATGATACGGCAAACGTCTTAGTTTTAACAAGTTACATCGTATTTGCCAAATATTTCTTCACTTCACAAGCTTGTCTGTATAGGTTTTGTAAGATATCTAATGATACGGCAAAGTCTTAGTTTCGCTGCCCCACTTTTTGTGTCGACGCTGTTGTTTATGATCTGATACACTGATCTGATCCTGACCCTCGCGCGGCAGTCAACAAGACTGACACAAAGTCGGATTCAACCTACAAAAAATGTTCGATTCGGACTTATTCAAATGCTTATTGAGTTATCCCGCTCACAAGAGCTTGATCTTTGCGTCGTGCATTATCTACCAGATGTAAACCCAGACCGCGTGTTGGACTAAAAAAAAATTACTTCGCAAACAGCTGAATTGAGGTCACAAGCCCATCGATGCCGGTTTCAACTTACGATTTTTTATGTTTAAGCACGCACCATCTCTCATTGTTATCAAACAAAATCAGTTGCATTGTTATGAAAACAAAATCCACTGAATAGTCACCGTAGGTGTTTGCTTGAAATTTGAGTTGAATGAATTTGATCACATCCGATTTCACAATTTCGATTTTAAATTTCCAAATTCATTGGCACAGTAACACAATATCTCATACCAATAGAACCTTTGAAAAAATCATTCAAAATGAATGTGTAAAAAATGTCCCTGTCCCACCCAGTATTGAAAATCAGTGACAGAATGAAACCAGAAACTATACATAAAAATCAAATATGGTAAACAAATGCTCCCATGATGAGTCAAAGACAAACTCGGAACTCCGAACGAATACTGCTTACAACCCTAAATCGCCCACAAACCAAATGCCAACACAAGAGCACACAGAAAAAAAAGAAGCTGACATTTCCAAACAAGCATTTTCCAAGCTTGCCCGTATACTTCATACCTGACGCAGGTGCACAGCATCAAGAACTGGACACATGAACACGTATTAACATTTATTCAACAGCGGCACAGACTTCTTACCTTCAACGGAACAGAACGCGCAGACAAACAGAAGCAAATGGAGATAGCCTCAGTTTGATTGACGTGAAAGGAAATCGCAAATGTGGTATGGAACAAACATTAAGTAACAAACAAACTCTTGTTCCCCTGCTGACATAAACGACACCCCGTAACTCCAATAAAATGCTGTCTACGATCATCAAATCGTCTTGCAGAACCGTGAACACGGAGCACACAGAACAAACTAGGAGAAACCCGAAATGTTTCAGCATTGCCCTTTAACCTATACCTGACGCATGTTCACAGTAACAACAACTGGTGAAAGAAACAAAGACAAGTTAGTTCCTAAACGGAGTGACTGAGGGCGGAAAATGAAGCAAAATGTAGAAACAGAGGGGGCCAGTTACAGCCAAGGACAGAGACAAACAAAGTACAGGACAAAACACAATGCATTTCGACGTCTTGGGTCTTCTTCAGACAAAAAAAAAATGACATTTAGGACAGTGAAAACAAAGCACGAGAAACCACTTATCTTCTCCTATTCGGCGCAAAATCAGAAGGCAAAGACAAATCAAATTAACATTCACTCAAGAGTGGCACAGGCTTTCTGATATTACGTATTAGTCAAACCGAACACGCATATTAACAGAACAATAAATATATTTATCTTCGGCTTGACTAGTATGAAAGGAAATCTTAAACGAGACACTGAACTTCAAACTGTAAATAACAAACAAGTACGGTAACTTGCTCCTGTGATGAGATACCAAATTGACATTCTGCTAGGCAGTCTGGTGTTGAAAGCAGCATTCGTTTCATTACCTCATTCTGAGAGCAAGACTTACTCTACATGTTTGTTATTTCCTGTCTGCTGTTCGCTGCCTCATTGAAGATTTGCTTTGAGGCCATAGGTTACACGCACTGCACTGGCCAGCGAGGCCTGCTCGTCAGTCAGACTACGAACACATATGACGGAAGCAAAACAGTCCATCACGGTGGATTGGAAAAAAAATATATGTAGATAATTATGATGTGGATTTATATTTTAAGGTGTTCGTGCAGAGAGAGAGAGAGAGAGAGAGAGAGAGAGAGAGAGAGAGAGAGAGAGAGAGAGAGAGAGAGGGGGGAGGGGGAGGGGAGAGAGGATGACGAGTTTGCTACCTACGTGTCCCCAGAACAATTAAACATTTCTAGCCCTGAAAACCTGTCGCAGTGCAACAGACTCAAGCTGTGTATATGGATGCGGTTGTCTGGACCATGCCCTTTGTGCCCCTGACCAAGTAAAGACCTTCGTCACCCACATCAAGGACCGGCAAGCGGTCACCGAGCAGATGGTTATTACCTCTGAGAGAGAGGAGACCCCCCCCCCCTCCCTCCTCTACAGAGGCAGCAGGTGGCGTTTGTCCCGCTAAGTAACTGCACATTACCCAGAAATGTCCACATCAGTAACTTTTTTTTTTTTTTTTTTTTTTTTTTTTACATCAGTGGAACATATCCCGACTACAACTCCTTGATGACTTGTTCTGACATAGTTCAACTGGAGAAGTTCTGGGCGATCCTTTTGGCTCCGGGCTCCGCGATCATCAGCATCGACTACCCATGCATCAAGCTGGCATCTGGCGGGTACAGTTAAGCTCCAAGTTGCTTTTCTCTTCAAATTCATAATGAACGCAGATTCAGGGTCATGCTGAATCAAGACGATGTACGACATTTTCAAACAGCAGCACGCGAATATCTGTGTGTTTACTTCAATTACGTCCAGTGTGTCTGTCTTCAGTATTGCTGCACTCTGCCTCTAGCAGCGCCGGTGCAACATCCCCCAGGTTCCGATGATGCTCATTTTCAACGTATTTCACGCACTGCAGCTCGAACTCGTTCCTTTCGTTGTCGATGTACGCGAGGGATAGCATAGGGAGGTGGCAGCTATGTCCCTTGCTCGGAAGAAGGTGATAGAACTGTGCACATTTTGTGGATTTGCGCGCAACATCATCATTCGTCGTTTTGATTTGGCCACAGAATTCGATTATCTGGCACCCCGAGAAGATATTCAACGAAGCGCGCAGATCAGGTCTAAACTGTCATATGTAAGACCATCTGCAATCTATAAGCCAAATGAATATCACCTTTAAATCAGATCTAAATTGTCATAAACCAAATACAATCAATAAATATCACCTTTGCCTGATATTTGTCCTGTCACGTCAGACTTGGGTAAGTGGAAATATCAGGAAAAACAAAACAAAACAATACAAAACAACAACAACAGCAACAACAACAACAACAACAAACCGGTAAACAGCTGGGTAACCCGTAGGAATGTCTTCACACAAATGGATCATCTTCTAATGGGAATCACTCCAGCCATATAGTCGAAGCTTTTCATTAAAAAAAAAAAAATTGAACCTATCGAGGGGGCAGAGAGAGAGAGAGAGAGAGAGAGAGAGAGAGAGAGAGAGAGAGAGAGAGAGAGAGAGTTTTTTCTCCACGGATGTTAATCAGGCAATATAAGAGCTTACATATGCGCGGAAAGAAGACAGTGCGCAGAGATTTTCACACATATATATGGATGACATACATAAATAATATTTTCTATCGTCCAAATATGTAATGCAACTATGATAACCAACACACATAGGTCCTTACACTAATACACCGTAGCACATATTTGAAGCGAACAGACGTATTTGCATTTTTTTTTTTTTTCAATCTAGAATTTTTTTTCTTTTAAATGGGCACACATAACGAATAAATTGTAATGACTCTCATTAATGATAAACACAAACATAATGCAAGGTTATAGAATGCGTTCCTTAAATTATTACCTAAACTCAGTCGCATCATGGCATTCGAAGAAAGCCACTGGCATTTTTTTTTTTTAAATTGACATTGGGTAATAGCCTTTTCATCAAGGGGGTTTACAACGGGTTTTTTTTTGTTTTTTTTTTTTTGTTTCAAATAGAAGAAAAGAAAAGAAAGGAACATTGCAAATTAGGTGTCTACACAACTAGGCAAAATTAAAAAATCCTTTCCATTTTCATCATTCATTTGTGTTTCATGTCTATGTTCTAGTGCACAAAATCATTCTCACACAATAACCATTCCTTTCACATACGCACACTGATCCATCCTATCTCCAGTCGACTTGCACGCACGCATTTACACTCTGATCCTCTCTTCTCCCCATTCACACATATTCTCTGTACAGATATTCATCTGACTTGATATTATGAGAAACATTCACTTGAACCATCAACATTTTGACTTTTATTCATTCATAATTTTCCTCCGCGTGTCTGCAGCTTCTGTTACATATTTTTGCCAGCATCTTTAACAATGTTTCATTATTTGTTTGCAAAATGTTGGTAAGGTTTCGATTCTTGACTGTGTTATGATCAAAGAGTTTTGATTTTTTTCTAATGTTCCCACAAGCGGGACTTGTGAACAAAAAATGTAAGTCGTCTTCTCCAGTTGCAACATCATTACACAACGGACATGAATCATCAATAGCAGCGTCATTTAGACACCATCTTTCATTAGCATTTAATCCCAGTGTTCTATTTCTAAATCTTGCAAGGATGCCTCTTTGCCACCGATTAAATACTAAATATAAATACTTTTCTGCCTCCAAGTTACTTTTGAAGGCTAGGAACCAAGAATATTTATCATGTTATTCTAGTTGTTGTCTATGCCAGTTTTGTTTATACGAGGACATTAATCCATCTTTGAATTCGGACGTAAATACAGTTTCGTTTCCGACTTCCTGGCTCAACCACACAATTCCAAACCTATTCTCTG
>JADBJO010000933.1:95000-127500 GCA_016801955.1 Conus betulinus
ACTCCCTCAACTTCCTCATCCCCCTCACATCTCCCAACTCCCTCAACGTCCTCATCTCCCTCACATCTCCCAACTCCCTCAACTTCCTCATCTCCCTCACATCTCCCAACTCCCTCAACGTCCTCATCCCCCTCACATCTCCCCCCAACTCCCACAACTTCCTCATCCCCCTCTCATCTCCCAACTCCCTCAACTTCCTCATCCCCCTCTCATCTCCCAACTCCCTCACGTCCTCATCTCCCTCACATCCTCCCAACTCCTCAACTTCTTCATCCCCCTCATATCTCCCAACTCCCTCAACTTCCTCATCCCCCTCTCATCTCCCAACTCCCTCAACTTCCTCATCCCCCTCACATCTCCCAACTCCCTCAACTTTCTCATCTCCCTCTCATCTCCCAACCACATCTGTCCTGAAATCTTGAAACTGATTGGGTAATACTATTGAGACCAAATCACATGTATTAAATGATCATGTATTGTTCCTGATGCAGCTCGCTGTCATCAAGGTTTTTTTGACCATGAGAGCATGTATTATGATCCAGTATTGTTTCTGATACTTTTTGGGAATGATGTGTAAGTCAAGCCATCAGAAAAAGCAGCAAAAAGAAAAAAATCATTGAGTTAAACATACAGTATGCACTCTGTTTAATGTAAAGAAGTGTAGACTGGTATTGAACTGTCCACCACGGCCAAGTGGTTAGTGTCATGGGCCACAGGCTGGGTGACCATAGGTCTGAGGTATTAACTTAAAGGATTTTTTTTTCAGCATGGCTGGTTCCTGACATGAATATGCGGGAGGCTCACATGACACAACTGGAACCACACAAGTCTAGTTTTTATCCTCATTGCTTTGTCTCTCAGAGTGCTGCTCATATTTCCTGACCAAAACTGCAGGTGGTAGTACCTCACAGGCCTTTTTGACTCTGGCATATATTATGAAAGAGTGCAGAGAGTACAGGCCTGTCTTGTATCCGCAGACCAAAATGGAACTTCATGGCATTACTTTCATCGGCTTCATTTTCCCCACAGAGTCTCATGCACTGTGTACTATGACCCGGAAAGCTCTGCTCTCGTGAAAACCTCCATTTCAGATTTTTCTCCATGTCTGTTGATGGTTGGTATTGGTGAGTTCATAGGGACTTGTCATTGGACAGTTATGATGGCACGCTCTGGAGGGGGATGGTCACTCTTCACAAACTCAGCAATGCAGCATCTATCGTTGTCAACAGGGGGCTTGATAGGCAGTGCCCTGTGTATGTTGGATCAGAACAGGTGCACGGCAGACCACCAGTGGAGTGACTCACCAGCAGGGCAGTGTCTGCTGAGGTGGGTTGGTCTTAGGGTGACCTGATAACTTACTGCCGATCTATGGATTTTCAGTGCTGTGGCAGGACATACCTTAGGGTGGTTGTGTATGAGGTGGCAGGAAGGAGCGATGAAAAGTTAATGCCAGTCAGGGATCACATTAGACAAGACAGCAACAGCAATAACAAAAGGGAATCCAAAGAGGCTGGGCCTGTGTTGTATGGAGCCATAGGGCAGATTTCAGTAAAAGAAAAAGTTGTGTATTATCTTTCTTTACCTTACTTTTACCTTACTTTTACCTTAGCTTGTCTTACATTACTTTTTCTTCACCTTACCTTTACCTTAGCCTGCCTTACAGTATATTATGTTACCTTTCTTTTACTTAGTTTTACCTTAACGTGCCTTACAGTATGTGATAAAAATTACCTTTCTTTACCTTACCTTACCTTGCCTTACAGTATATATGTACCATAACTTGCCCTACCTTGCCCTACCTTTCTTTTGTCTGTTGACAGCTGGTCCATATGTACAGGACTAGCGGGAACGAAAGACACAGACAACAGTTCTTCAGTTTGCCTTAAGAAGCCAGTCATAACAAGGCTGTTGACACAGAAGCCAGTCTGGACATGGCAAGTTCAGCAGAGGGAGGTGCAGGATCTGTTGTCTCCCTTGACGACGACGCCCCTGCTGAGGCCAAACTGACCTCCACGTCATGCCCAGTTTGTAACGATGTCTACACCGAGCCCAGGATCCTTCCATGTGCTCATCGATTTTGTCGTAAGTGCCTTGTTACCTGGTTAGACTCCAGCATCGATTTTCCAGTGTGCCCATTGTGCAAAAAAGAGCCATCACAACCTCAGACTATGAGAAAATTAGGGAGGACGTAGCCAAGCTAGGAAAGCCAGAAAGTGAAAATAAGGGTGCTGTGACTGTGAAGGACATTTCCCCAGGTGGACCCTCAAAGTCGACACCAGTCGATCCAGAATCGGGTGACCATGGGGATGGAAAACAAAACACCTGTCCGGATAAAGCATCGACAGTATCAGAAGCGGTCGTGGATTCCCTGCCCATGGATATTGTTTTGGCAGTGCTGGCTGACAGCACCAGAAAGCTGACCCCTCCCCATGTGTGCAGTGTGTGCCCAAACCACCAGACCCATGCGGAGCACCTCTGCCTGGACTGCGGGGATCTGCTGTGTCGGAACTGTCCCTCTTCCACTCTAGACTGAGTGGTACCCGCAACCATGAGGTAAGACGCTGCCCTCAAGGCTCAGCCCTGTGTCCTTAGCCCAGGGTGGTCTGAATCCAGTTTACGATCTCCATGAAAAAACTTGCACATCAAATACGTGCATCAGTTCTTTGGAACTGAACTAGTACTGTCTTATAAGTGATAACAGTACTCTTTTTCAGTGTTAAAGTCAGAATGAAAGGCTCTGTGTGTGTGTGTGTGTGTGTGTGTGTGTGTGTGTGTGTGTGTGGATGGTGATGGGAATATGAATTCATTATTGCATGACTGTTCTTTATTTTGTGCCTGTGCTGTTTTATTTATGTCTTTTAACCTGTGCATTTGAATTTTTGTTGTTGTAAGCGCTTAGGGCTGATTTAGAATTAAGTGGCATGAATGTCCATTATAATTATTGCACATTCACATTATTATTTTTATTATGATCTTTATCATTGTTATTATTATCATCATCATTATTATCATCAATCATGATTATTATAATTATAATGATGAATATTATTATTATTGTTATTGTTAATAGTAGTACATTATTATCAATATCAGTATTGTTACTACTTTTACTACTACTACTACTACTTTACCACACACTACTACTACTACTACTACTACTACTACTACTGCTGCTGCTGCTGCTGCTGCTGCTACTACTACTACTACTACTACTACTACTACTACTATGTATAAGCTACTGACATGAAATCTGACAACTCTGTCGCTGTGTGGATCAGGTAAAGAACGTGGCCGAGCTCACCCCAGAACGGCTGGCTAAACAGGTGCGAGACACCTGTAAGGACCATGGGGGACAACTGCTGGAGCTTTACTGCCCATCCCATAGCCAGCTGATGTGCTGGTGTGCTTTGCTGTCAGCCACAGCCAGTGCCAGGGCGTGGAGACTGCCGCTGATGCTTCCAGGAGACTGCGGCAGGTGAGACTGAGTGAGAGAGAGCTGGGGGTGTCTTTACGGGGGAACGTTGATGGTGGAGGAGATTGATTGATTGATTAATTGATTGTATAATCTGTCCTTGTCATGCATACATTTTTTTATTTCACGTATTATTCATACTGACGAGCCAACATTGCAGTGCTGGAATGTAATTCCACCATGACAGGCAGACTGTTCATAAACGTAATAATGACATGGTGGGTAGTCAAACAGAAGAAAAGAAAAGAAAAACAACAAGCAAAGGAAAGCACAGTGAGAGAGAAAGAGAGGTTGGGAGTGGGGGGAGTGAGGGAGAAAGAATGATAGGTATGGGGAGGAAAAGAGGGATGGGTACACAAAGTGCGAGTGGGGATGAGCGGTTTAAGGGAGTAGGTTACATTTATAGATGGTGTATTCAGATTATGGTTTAAAAGAGACTTTGCGAATGGATGTTAATGATTCTAATAAAATAATCAAATTATTAAAGCATGAAATGTTTATATATAGCTGCCAGCCTTCTGGAATTTTTCTGGAATGCCCCTATTTCAGGAGTCATTCCCCAAATCCCAATTATTCAAACTGTACACCTGCTGAAATCAGATGAAGATAACATGGTTTTTTTGCTCGGGTTCCCAGCCATGTTGGCATTCGAGGCAACGAGTTGGTTGATCAACTCGCCAAGAGTGCCACAAAGAAAGAGTTGAACAGACTGTCTATCCCTCACACTTATTTGAACCCCAAAACCAGGCTTACATCAATGAACTCTGGCAAGAGGAATGGAATTGCAGATGATGAATAAAAAACTATTTAAATTCTGTCCAAACCCAAAAGAGATTTTACCATGTTTCCGAGGTAGCTGTAAAGAAGAAACAGTCTTGTACCGCTTATATACAGGCCACCTTTTACACCCATTCTTATCTTTGAAAGGTGAAAAAGCTGTGCAGTGCATTCCATGTCATGTACCACTCACAGAAAAAACATATTCTTTTAGAGTGTTGAACTTGCATGATGTGAGACATAAACATTTACAGCAGCCTCCATGAAAACCTTGTTCAGAGATGTCCCATCTGATGTGATCTTTTTGAATTTCTGAAAAAAAAAGATAATTTATTTAATCTGATCTAAGATTTTAAGGAGGAAAGAATTTTAACAAATTTCTGCTGTGGTTTTAGATGGCATATTAAGGGTTGTGTGAATGAGTTAAAAAACATTTTTTTTGAATGACTTGTGAGTTGACTTCAGCATGGTGACAGCCTTGATATGGCCCTTTGCGATCAGCTGCTAAGCAATATTACCTTACCATACCTGGCAGTCTCTGCATGTGTGACAAGTATCTCCCACAGCAGCTTGCTATACTGTTGATGCTCAGTACTGACCAGATACTGTCACAACACTGGATATTATGGCAGCATCCAGCATTGGATTGGATACTGTTACCATGTTTCTCCCTCCTCACGGTTCCCAGGGGAAATCAACCCACATTGGAATAGTTACACTTGAGCTCTCCTCAAGAGATGTTGAGAATTATAACACATTTTTTCTTGATGATTATCAGTGATGGTAATGATGATGTGCCGATGTTGCCTGAAAGCTCCACTTTTGGTCTGAGACAATGTGAGAAGGTTGTTCTTGCACTTCCTTTCATAATATTTGCTAGCGGCAGCCATCCAGAGAGAGAGAGAGACATGTATAGTGCTGATCATGTGATGTCAGCAATGCACACAGACATATCCCACAATTTCTTATAAGCCTTATGGATGGCATTTATGGAGGTCAGGGATGATTCTAAACAACAACAACAACAACAACAACAACAACAAAACAACAACAACAACAACAAAAGAAAATGAGGTAGTCTTCCAGATTTATAAGAAAATGAAAATTATTTGTTAGATCAAGAAAACATTTCTTCCAGGTGTAGATTTATGAGAAAATACAAAAAATCATTTTATAGATTTAATGAAAACAATCCTGGACTGTTACAGTTTATGGGTTTTGCTCTCCATCGCCGAATTCCACTCAGAATATTTTTGAGTTATGAGTTTTGCTCTCCATCTATGAATTCCACTCAGAGTATTTTTTAGTCCTTGAGCCAGGTGAAAGGATTGAGACCAGACTGAAAAATTATGTATTGAATATTACAGGTTTCCTTTTTAGTAAAAGGATCGAGACTGGAATGAAGATGAAAAGTATTGAATTTGAAAGGTTTCCCTTTTTTTCAGTGTTTCATCATAGGTTTTTTGTTTGTTTTGTTAATCCAAGTGCACTGCCATGTAGACAGATATCTGTGAAAAGGAACAAAAGGTGAACAAAAGGGAACAAAAGGGAAAAAAAAGGTGAACAAAAGGGAACAACCATGAACAAAAGGGAACAAACGGTGAACAAAAGGGGACAAAAGGGAACAAAAGGGAACAAAAGGGGAAAAAAAAAGGTGAACAAAAGGGAACAAACCATGAACAAAAGGGAACAAACGGTGAACAAAAGGGGAAGGGGACAAAAGGTGAACAAAAGGGAACAAAAGGTGAACAAAAGGGGTGACATCATTGGGGGTGGATCATGAAAAGTTAAGAAATATAAGTACAGACCTCTTGATGATTAGTGAAACATTTTTTGTTAATATGACAGTTAAAATGTACTGAATGAAAATGATGGTTTCACTGGAAGCAACATCTTCATGTGGGTGTTCAATGTGAATGAGTACATGCTGTGGTATTGAAGGTATTGAACTATGTAAATGTCAATTTTCAGAGGAAGGTTCAGGGATTTGTCGCATACCCACTCATGCATCCACCTAACTCCTCATTTCTTACCTCTGTCTCCCCTCCGTCATTACCCAGCTCCTACACAAATATGTTCACACACATGTATGCACGTGTACACACATACACACACACACACACACACACACACACACACACACACACACACACACACACACACACCCACACCACACACACACACCTGCACACATGCAGACACACACACACAGACACAGACAGACACACACACACACACACACACACACACACACACACACACACACACACACACACACACACACAGCTGTGACTGATTCAATACACAGGGAAAGGTTCTCCGTGTTTCAGGTCCTCAGGACCCAAGTTCAACAACTGACTGATGCTGTAACAGCCCTGGAACAAAAATCAGCAAGCCTTCAGAAGGACCAAGAACAGTTATCGGAAAGCCAAGTGCAGGTCAGCAAAAACATCTCTTATTTGATAGATCGCCGCCTCACAGTGCTCTCAAAGAAAGACAACAGCAGCTGTTGAAACAAGCCAAAGAAGCCCCTTTGCCCCTGAAAACAAAGCACCAAAAGAGGAAAGAGGAAGTGGACGAACTCCGTGGGACGCTTTCTGCCAATCAACAGCTTGTTTTTGATTCCCTGCAGAATGCAAGCGACACTAGCTTTCTCCGGGTTTTCGGCTCTCTCACAGCGAGAATGAAGGAGCTGACATCTCAAGCTGAACAACAGGAGAGACGACCACGAGTGCCTGTCAGTGTCTTAGCTTGTCTGTTGACCAGTACGATGTTTTGAGAATTGAGGAACTGCTGCGAGGTCTTGGCAAGGTCCATATCATCGCCAGAGATGAAAACAAGGTGAGTTAACAGTGAGGTCCAGTTCGCTCAGTGATTCTACAGTGTGGATTTAGTTCCCTTGTAACAACAGTTCTGTTTCAGTAGAGTGGCAAAATAAGTAAAGGATACCACAGAATGTCCTTAAAACATGATTTCTGGTGAATGTCTCTGTCCTGGCTTTTTTTAAAGGAGAACATGGAAAACTGCTCTTGAGATAACTTTGTTACAACTGTAAAAGATTGCCTAGATATGTGTGAATGAAACAGAATTGGTTATGGTGGCACATGGGGATGCAATGCAGAGGAAAACTAGAACTGTGCGGCGGAGGAAACTGGACCAGATGTATAGAGTAAAACATGCTTCGTTATTTTCGTTTGATTTTTTTCTTTGAAAGTAAACTTGAGAAGAGTCAGCAGCCATTGCGCAGTCATCAGTCTAGCAGGCAGGGAGATTCCAAGTTCATGCTCCATCAGAAGCACTAACATGTATGATTTTTAGGCCCTGGAACACTCCCACCCAGAGGTGACTGTGCAGGGCTACAGGATCAGAGGGGAACACTGGAGCCTCATAGTAATTCCACCCCGTAACCGTAACAGATGCATAGAGTGTTGCTCAGCTCTTCTGCCCAGCACTTCAGGTGCCTGTATCTCTCAGGCCTGACTGATCTGTATTATTGCTGTTGTGTGACAAGACCAGAATGGAATTCAGTGGCATTTTTTGGGGGTCATCTTTTCTGAACTGATCATCTGAAAAAAAAAAAGAAATTCTGTGATCCTTCATCTGCTGCTGTCAAGGTTACCCCAGTTCTGACTTCCAGTCCATGTCTGCATATTTGGTGAGTTCAAGACAAGGCAGCTGGTGTTGTGGATTGTTGTCGGATGGAGGCAGTGGTGCCCTCAGAAAGAGGAGGTTTATCTACACTGGCTCAGCAACTAAGAGATTCAGGTGTTCTGTCAGGGGCTGGGTAGGCGGTGTCTTACATAGGGTGGATCAGAGCAGACACCGCTAAACACCACTGAGGTGACCTGGAAGCAGTGCAGTTCTCCTCTGGTGGGTTACGTCGTGACCGCTTGTTCCTGAGTGTAGACTGATGGCCTTGGAGGGGCAACAGATGAATTTTGGTGCTGTGATGTAGGAGTTGGATGTCGCAAGGTGGAAGGGATGTCTGTGAAAATCGATCAGACAAAAAAACAACAACTCAAGAAACTATAATGGTGAACGTTTAAGTGTTAAAGTAATGTTCAATAAGAGAGGGTGAAAACAGGATGAAGGAGAAAACAAAAATTTCCAACACCAACAAACAACAACTAGGAGAAGAAACTCAGAATGGTGAATGAATTGGGGTGGCATAAAGTTAGGGAGACCAAACACAGGATGATGATACATAACACAATAAAACGAAACCAAACCATCTACGCCATCACATGTGAGTGGACTGAAATCTGATGTTTTTTTTGTGTGGGTGGGCTGACATCTGACATTTTTAGTGAGCTGAAATGTGACCCTTTTTTTGTGAGTGGGCTAACGTCTGACATTTTTAATGAACTGAAATGTGACATTTCTCTGTGAGTGGGCTGACATCTGACATTTTTAGTGAGCTGAAATGTGACATTTTTTTGTGAGTGAGCTGACATCTGACATTTTTAGTGAGCTGAAATGTGACATTTTTTTGTGAGTGAGCTGACATCTGACATTTTTAGTGAGCTGAAATGACAAATTTACTGTGAGTGGGCTGACATCTACTTTTTTAGTGAGCTGAAACCTAATACTTTTTCTGACAAGCTCTTTGTTCTTTTTTTCACAGAAGTCTGATATAGTTCTCTGAAAGAACCTATTTTCTCTGTTATTTTTCTGTCATTGAGTTGAGGTCTGAAGTTTTTCTGCGAGTGGGTTTGGTCTGTCTGATATTGTTTACAGTTCAGTTCAGTTCGGTGGTTTATTTAATGTCTTTTCATCACCAGATGATATTTGACACTTGTTAAAAAAAAAAAAAAAAAAGAAATGGGGAAAACCTTCACACTCAACTTATCTAGTACATGCAAAGCCACATCTGATATGTGCATATTTACATAGTGAAATATTCTAGTGGTACACAAAGCTGTGATCTTTACAAAAAATTTGCAACCTGTGACTGCGAAATAACCATGGCAGTTTCAGCAACAATGAACCACACAAGAAAGTATTGACATCATCAAAGTTATTCATCTCAGTACCTTTCTCCTGATAGAGCGAGGTCAACACTGAGCGTTCAAGCAAAACAGGATGCACAGAAGTATTTTCTCTGCAGACACAAGTAATACCATGAGAATATTTAGTGTTCCAAGTATTCAGCCTTAATTTATGAATGATAGTGTTTAATGAGAGGGCATAGTACTTTTTTTTTTTCTGAGAGTGGGCTAAGTCTGAAGGTTTTCTGTGAGTTTGCTCAGTCTTTCTGTGAGTGATCTGAAGTCTGATGATTTTCTGTGAGTTTGTTCAGTCTTTCTGTGAGTGATCTGAAGTCTGATGATTTTCTGTGAGTTTGTTCAGTCTTTCTGTGAGTGATCTGAAGTCTGATGTTTTTTCTGTGAGTTTGTTCAGTATTTCTGTGATCTGAAGTCTGATGATTTTCTGTGAGTTTTGCTCAGTCTCTCTGTGAGTGATCTGAAGTCTGATGATTTTCTGTGAGTTTGCTCAGTCTCTCTGTGAATGATCTGAAGTCTGATGATTTTCTGTGAGTTTGCTCAGTCTCTCTGTGAGTGATCTGAAGTCTGATGATTTTCCATTTCAGGTGAAAGGGTCGCAGACTTTTCTAACCCCTGAAGAGGCTGGTGCTAGTGCAGGTGAGTCGTATCTCTAATTTGATTATGATGTGTCTTTGGAGATATATATATATATATATATATATGATAGATAAATACAATACCATGTGACAATACAGTCAAATGATATGAAAGGGAACATATAGAGTAAATACATGCATTCACATGTGCATGTGCATGCATACTAGAATACACCATTTTATACATAAGCATGTAATAGATGCATGTATACAAGTACATTCATGCATATCTCATGTGTGCATACATTACATGCCATCATACATATTACATTTACATCTTCATATGTACATTTAAAAATACTATCCATTGAATGATATGTTCCACAATTCTATGTATTTGTAGATGAAACTAATAGTAATCAAATTACGAAGGAAATTGATTAGCACAAGGAATATTTATGTTATGGTTTGTTTTATCTATGATTTCAGTGCATGATGACCTAGACAGTTACATTGATGATAAATTTACAATGTCTATTGAGTAAGTGGCTCATAACTATTTTGTGAAGAACCGGTGTTGTTCTATATTTGCAACTGAAAATGTTTTTTCTGTTTTATGCATTGAGAAGTTTTGTTGGCAAGTATTATGGTGTTATTGAATATGTCATCTGTTTTACAATTGTTTTGTGCATCCATGAAGTACAGATTCCGCTTCCGTTTTTACTTTATTTGCATTGACACATTTTTGTTTATTTTACGCTTTAAATTTGTCCAAAATATTTTGCCTCTGTTGCATAATTATCAAAAGAAATAAAAGATGGACTCTTTTTCTGTTGCACAGAAACTGCAGTGTTTTGTTATTCATAAATTTCATTTTTGTCAGTTGACTGTTCATTGCAGACATTCAGATTGTCATAGTTTGAACCTTTATTAATTTTACTTCCGTTACATTGTGCATTATTTGAAATACAAGCTTCTGTTTGGAATTGGTAGGCATGGTTTTATTCCATGTATTATAACATTTTTTGCATTCATTCAACATCAGTCGAAATGTCATAGAATAACTCTGTGCCCTTATAAAGTGATTAAGAAAAAATTAGGTGACTTTAATTTTCTTTTGACGTGTTGGTTTGAACTGTAACATAACATACCAGTGCTGTGGAAGAATGGAAATTAAAGTTAGCTAACATGGTTCATTCATGCACCTGCACAGAAGTGATTTCAGTTCAAGGTGAACAAGTGTTATGTGAACTATGTTCCAGGCTCTGCAGCTTCAGGGTTTCATCCATTCCTGTGCGAGCCAAGACTCATTGGCAATGTCGGAGTAAAGGGATTGGGCTTTCCTGTTATTGCTTCATGTAGGGAGATGGTGATGTGTTGTTTGTAAGTGGAAATGAGAAATCATTGTTTTCTGTGTGCATGTCAGCACCTTTTGAGTCTGAACAATTAGCATCCTTGCCCTGTTCAATTCAAAGGATGACGTATGTCCAGGGAGAAGTTGTCATGACTACCGTGAAAGAACTGTTGATTTTTGTGGACGTGATGAAGAAGGGCAAGCAGGCTGTCCGTACCATGCCTACATCCAAGGTGTATAGAGGGATCACAAAAGGCATGGAGGACACCATTGTTGTCAGTTCTGAAGGAAGTCCCTGCGCTCTGGATGTCATCACCACAGGAGGTTACATTCTGAGAACCTTTTCCCTAGGACCTGGTGTCGTGTCAGAGTGTTTGTGTCGCATGGGAGACTATGTGGTCATCGGCGACTGGACCAAGAAAAAACAACTGGTGAAGGTGGGCCTGCTATCAGGAACCGTGGAAAACTTGCCATTTGACGTACATCGTGGTGATTATCCCTTACACATGACTGTTGATTACAAGGATCGATTGTACATCACATGTCATTATACAGGCTTGACAGTCACAGATCTGGAGATAAGGAAGAGTCTGAATATCCTGAACCATGGAGGTGTCACCATCACCCCTGATGGGAAAGCTTTCACATTCCATCCCATCACCGCCTGAAGATACACCATTGCTAGTCTATGACTTGAGAAGGCTCTGATGAAAATGGGTCCGTCGGTTGTCCAACAGAAACTGTGAAGGTTCCAGTGTCCGGTTCATGGTGCAGGTGCTTTTCGCCGGTTAACATTTGCCTCTCTGTTAGGAATCACCATCTGTCAGGGTAATGGGCGTCAGCACTGCTGCTATGCCTCAGCAGAACTGCACACAAACCACAGGATTCAAAAAGTGCGTTGGTCCTAGTACATTCCCAATGTTGGGCACCAGTCTTAGAGAAGATGTTCTTGATGTGGTTCTCGATAGTTAAATATTCCCTCCCCCTACCACCTCCCCACGGCTTAGTGAGCCTGAAAAAAATGCAAAATTTCCGTTTATTCAGACAGGTTCACTGCAAGTGCAGTTGCTTTCATTTTCTTTTCTTATTGTTTTGGTGCTTGCCAGGTAAATGTTTATGTGTTGGTGTTTGTACTATCTCTGAGTGGTCTGGTTTTTACCTCCTTACCCTTTTTAACATGCCCCTTCAACATTGTAAGCCAGTTAATCCTGTATAAACTAGTATATTAGTGATAATGATCAGAAATTGACAAAATAGATTTTGAAGATCAGGTGTTACGATGTTTACTACCTTGTTGTCACTTACAACATTGTTGCTTTTATGAGAAGATACTGTTCCATGGTCAAGTTGTGGGACAATGTTTTGCGAGGAGACATGCGCTTTGTTTGAAAACAGATGAGTTTGTATTCTGTATTTGATCTACATAGTTTAAAGTGGTATAGAAACTAAACCGTTGATTTTGCGATCTCTGTGTAAACCACGTCAGTATACACACAAACAGGTAATAAACAAGGGTTTTGTAGCGTATATCTGATTTATTATTATGTCAGTTTGTATGCATACATTCATGAAAAGAACTAAAGGAATTTGTAGCCTGTTCTGATTTACATCAGTTTATTTATATGGATTAAGCAGAGGAGTTTTTAGCCTAAGCCTAGTCCACAGTACTTTATCTGACTATCTATCTATCTGTCTGTCTGTCTGTCTAGGTGTCTTTCTGTCTATCTATCTATCTATCTCTGTGTGTGTGTGTGTGTGTATGTGTGTGTGTGTGTGTGTGTGTGTGTGTGTGTGTAAAACAATTCAGTAGTGGGGGAAAACAAGTGTTGGCTAACAATTCCTCCATCGTTACATTAATGACTGCAAAAATTCAAAGAGAGAAAAAAGAAAGTGGGGGTGGGGGTGGGGCAGGGTGGGGGTGGGGGGGGGTGGGGGGGTGTTGACTGTGGGAAGAAAGAAAGGAAAAAAATGTCTGTATCTACATATTTGGAATGAGCAAACAAGATTGTATCATGCTTTACATTTTACTTCTGTTTCTAGAAGTAAAGGAGGTTGTAGGCTGCATCTAATCTACATCAGTGTCTACAGGCACAGACGTTTTGTAGTCAGTATCTAGTCTACATAAGTGTCACAGATGACAGGTCAGACAGACAATAGAATGTCTTCAGCATTGTGCATGTGATTATGCATGAGTAGGTTGACTGCCAAATGGAACGCCAGGAAAGAATGTGTGATTTTAGGCTTGATGTAAAGAAACATTTTGTCAGGATGATGTGCCAAGCTGACCTCCACAGACTTGACAAGGAAATCAGTCAGACTGTTAGCCAAGTTAGAGAGAGAGAGAGAGAATATTGTAGCATGTTCAACCTCCCAACGCAGTTTCGACTGCCCAACCTGACTTACGGAGCCAAAGAAAAAGAGTATAACTGTGATGTGACAGACTTTTACAGAAACACATACTCAGAAAACCACTTTGACTTCTGCAGCCGAGTCAGAGAGAGAGGAGATAACCAGAATCTAAATAATTTCCAAAGACTGAACATTGTTATCTGGAGTACCAGATGTTCTCTACAAATTTGTATGTCTACATACAAATGAGAGAAATCTTAGAGAAAAAAAGCTATCAAAAACATCAATCTATAAGCAAGCACTCGACAGTAGCAAAGAAACAAGAAAATATAAAAGAGTTCCCAAACCTAGCCGTAGCAGATGTTAGGGACAGGCATTTGAATCCTTACAAGAGAAAATCGAATCATTGTTAACATAGCTACAAGCAACTCTAGCCAACAACACTGCAAATTCTGACTCTTTTTTTTTTATCCCACTGGAAAGGCAAAGCTTTTCCAGCTCTAATGGGGATGGGAGGAGCCAACGCTACTCTGTACTTAAGTTATTTTCTCTGGATGAGATTTCTGCAGTCTGTCTGTTTTTAACCGGTGTCATTATGTACTCTCTAGCACTGGTCACTTTGACATATCTTCCAATAAGGCCAGCACCTGAAGTAGAAAATGGTGGAGAGAGGTTATAGGGGTGAGGTGAAGAGGGAGGAAGTATTCTGGCTCTGCGAAAATCTCCCCCATCTAAAGACTATCACCTGTCACCTATCCCAGAGTCTTGAAGACCGTTGGCATGCCACAGTAGACTTCTCAACCAGCTTCCTCCACTCCTGCCAGTTCTCAGACACTTCTAGGCATTTGTCGAGTGTGAGGCCAGACCATGCACAGATGTTGTCCTCCCATCTCTTTCTCTGTCTTCCTCTCCTTCTGCCTTCTCGCACCGTTCCTTGTAGAATGGTTTTGGCAAGTCTTGGAACCGATTGTGATGTTTCTGTCATTCCAGATGGGTCTTAGTCTGACTAGCGCTGCTGTAACTTGTGCAACCCTGGAGAGCACTTCAGGTTTTGATCCCATATCTGAAACGATTGCCCCAAGGTACTTGGAGGTTCTAAACTGTCTCTGGTGTTTTTCTCTCTTGATAGCGATTGTAGTGCTGATGCCGTTGGTGTTGTTGGTCATGAGTTTTTTCCTCTCAGCGCTGATCTCTATGCTGAATGCAGCAGAACATTTGTCAAGGTGCTCTGCTAGGTTGACTAGTTCCTGCTCTTTTCCTGCTACCCTATCGATGTCAACGGCAAAGCGTAGGCTTGTTACTATCCTACCACCAGTATTTTCTGAGCATTGATGTTCCTCCAATGTGTCGGCTATAATTCTCTCTAGGTAAATGTTGAAAAGAGTGGATGAGAGTAAACGACCTTATTCTCTCTAGGTAAATGTTGAAAAGAGTGGATGAGAGTAAACAGCCTTGCCTCACTTCAACAGTTGTCTTGAACCAGTCTCCTATGGTGCCATTGAGGAAGACCTTATCGTAGAGGCATTCTGTGGTCCTGATCAGCTTGGCGTTGATGCTGTGCAGTCTCATGGTCACCTATAAGGTTGTATGCTGCATCCTGTTCGAAGACTACAGACTAGGAATTGGAGAGGGCCGTGGAGGAGAGTAAACTAAGGGGACTGCATTGTTTAGCTTACCGTTTCCAGTCGTGGCAGAGAACCCATCTACAGAGACTGCTGACCTGGATGGGTCCCAGTACCTTGCCTCTAAATGCATGGGCCAGGGAGAGGATAGGCGGAAAGGGAGAGGAAGGAGTGGGAGCTTAGGTGAGTGGGCAGGAAAAGGGGGGGGAGGGCTGGGTGGGATGAGGTAAGAAATACAAAGGGGTTGCGAGGAAGGAGAAGGAAAAAGGCAGGTAGGTGGAGGGGGGGGGGGGGGGGGGGGGGGGGGGGGTACCAGGGGAAGGAAGATGATCTCTAGGAAGGAAAGGGTAGTGAAGAGGGAGGGGCAGGAGGAAGGGCAGGAGGGGTGATAAAGATGGTAGGAGGATAACAGAAAGGAGATGGTCAAGCGGGAGGAAGGAGAAACAGGGATGAAAAAATAGGAAAAGGAAAAACAAGAAATAAAAAGAGGTGGACCGGGAGTAGCAGTGGAAAGGTGTTGTCAGGTTGGGAAAGAGGGATCGAAGGATGCAGTATGTCTGCAAAAGTATCAGTCTGAAAAAAAAAAAAAAGGTTATTGTTAACAATTTTAGTAACAACGTGTCTTTCGGAAGGATTTACAGGATGCAATTTATGTACAAGTCTATAGTTTGAAATAATGTTGTTATCAAAAACGTGAATCATTTTAGGAGAAATCACAGGATATAGTATATTTGCAATGGTGCAAGTCTGAAATGTTATTGTCAAACAGTTTAGTTACTGGCTGTGTGATGTACATAATTTTGCAGTGTGATACTGATGTAATATGCCTCTTGAATGTGTGATGTGTACAGAAAGTAAGGTAACAGATATTGTTGTGATGTGCCATGACTTTTTTTTTTAATTTCAGAGTGGAAAGTACAACAGTTTTAAACATAATTACAATATTGTTATTTCTCATACTGCTGCTACTGCGACATCTTCTTCTACAACACCAACTACTACTACTACTAACACTACAACTATTACTACTATGACCACCTCCTCTAATACCGCTTCTGCTACTACTACTACTACTACTACTACTTTGTTATTGTTATTATATTGTAATAGAGCAATGTTATTCATCTTCTGATAATTCAGATGATGGCTGACTATGACCTATTATTGTTGGCTTTGAGGCCAGATGTACAGTGACCATGTTGCACATTTATTTGCGCTGGTATTTTCAAAGTTAGGGAACACTTTCCCTGAGATAATACTTCACAATTCAGTGGGGATGTTTGTTTAAATTTTTTTTATGTTTCCGCTTCATGTGATGATAGTGTGCTTTCCTAACACTGCTGACCTTTTACAAAAGCTGCTACACTTTCTTCCTGTTTAACCGACAAGTCCATTCTACATGTTGTATGTTTAAGCTAGTTTGGTGATACAATGTGCTTTTTTTGTGATATTGCTCAAACTGTTACAATGTGCTTTTTTGCATTTCCATGAAAACCTTGTTCAGAGATGTCCCACCAGATGTGATCTTTGAATTTCTGAAGGAGATTAACCATTTTTCATCTGATATAAGATTTTACAGAAGAAAGATTTTTTTTTTTTTTTCTTAACAAAATTTCTAGTGTGTTTTTAGAAGGTGCATTTTAAGGTGTGTGAATGAGTTTGTTTTTTTTTTGTGGGGTGTTCTTTTTTTGTTTTTTGTTTTGTTTTTGTAATGACTTGTGAGTTGATGTCAACATGGCGACAGCCCTAAAATGGCCCTTTGCAGTTGGCTGGGATATAAGCAACATTACCTTACCTTAAGTGCTTTTTGTGTTTGCACACTGTGTTGTCTGTTGCATATTTGGAGTAGAAGTTAATATCAAAGAGCTCTGGGAAGAGGGAAAATGAGTAGCACGTTTTTTTCAGATCAGTCCAAGCCTTATAGAATTCTTACAGTCTGCCTCTGATGGCCATCAAGGAAAAACAGTTCAGTGCTAATCGTACATAGACCATGCCATTTACACACACTTATACCTTTCAAAAGATGAGGAGATTTCATGGTGCATACCATACATTGAGCCTCTGGCTGTGAAACATGTTCTCATGGAATGTTGGATTTACTATCATTTAGCATAACATTTGACATAGCTCTTTACAGCAGACTCCATGGAAACTTCATTCAGGGCATTCCACCAGGTGTCATTTTCACATTTTTAAAAGAGGTGAACATTTTTTAATTTGATCTGTGATTTGTGAAGGCTTTTCGATTGTGAAAAACTGACCTGGTGTTGTTTTTCCATCATCATCATCATTATCATTATTATTATTGTTATTATTATTATTAGTAGTAGTAGTACAAGTAGTAATATCGTCAACATTATTATTGTCATAGAAACAATCATGTTTTTTTATTTTGATTAATACTATTAATATATTTTTATATAAATAATCATGCTCAGAACTGATTTTTTGATGATAAGACAGCCCTGATACGGCCCCATGGTTGGCCGGGCGTTAAACAATATGAATTGAATAAAATTGTTTAAGAAAGGTATTTTGATGACGTTTCTTCTGGCTGTTGCATGTTGTTTCCTATTCAACCAACATGTCTGTAATACATGTCTGCTGCAAATGTTTTGTTTTGTGGGTATTTTGATAATGATCTTGATGCTGCAGGGCCCTATGTGGTCTTTGGAGTTGGAACTGCTCCAGCAGTTCATTCTGCATGAGATAAGTCAGGTTTCTGCAGGAGGAGACGGTGCCAGCCAATTGTCTTCATGGAGTGAGTAGTGCTTGATCTAATGCAGCTGAGTTGGGATACCACTTGGTGGAACTGCTATGGAGGACTTTCAGTCAGATATGTTGAGCTGAGATCCTGGACCAAGGAGGCACACCAACCCATCCTCATTTCCTTATTTTCCCACCCCTTCACTACCCATGGTATTCCTCTGCTGTTGTTTGCTTCAACTGAGTACAGTTGTTCCCTGAACATTACTTTGCTGACAAGATGAAAATGAGACACGCTAGTGGTTCATACAGGTAATTCTGGAACTGGTTTCAAACAGCTGTTTGCTTGAGTATGTCTTGTCCATCATTTGAGAAGTTTTTTTCCACTCCCCCACCCCCACTCCTCATCCCTCCCTCCCTCTCTTGCCTGACATGTCCATCCTTATTGTCTCCAGTAGCTTTCAAGTGGCATCACGCTTTGTGTAATAGGATGTTCCATGGGTTCAATAACTCGTCTCCACTTTCTAGAGGATCAGTTCTAGTTAGCTTCTTTTGTATAATCATGAAATTTTCTTTCTGTTTTCTTTCATTTCTTTTTGTTTTGCACATTATTCAGACAGTCGTGCAAGCAATGCCGGCAAAAAAAGCATTGGTTTGTATTATTCAATTAGGTGTAGAAAATACTGAGAGAAACAAAATTGCAAAGCCTAGATTCATGTCCTCCCCCAAACTACAGAATATTGACAGTAGCCACAGGTCTCATCTGACCTAGACTGCAAGAAAGGGACACTTTTGGGCAGACTGCTGGTTGGTTATTTGGAAACCTGACATTCTCAAGTTGTTTCTTACATAGCTCATGCAAAGCTGGAATTCTTTGGATTCCATACACCTATAGTTGTAGAAAATAGGCCCTCTTTGGGTCTGTTTTTACTCAAGATATGCAGCCAGGACTGTGGATCCTTTGAAGAGAAATGGTAGCTCAAAACTTCACGGTATTGCTGTCCATTTTCCTATTTTAGTGGAGAAGTGTTCAGTAATAGCTTTCGGTAAGCTGCAGGATTTTTCATTGTTTGATCGTTGGGGCTGTAGTTTGATAGTTCAGAATGGCATTTCCACTGTCTTGACAAGAGTCTGTACAGTTTTTTTTTTTTTTTTTTTTCAGCTTCCCATACTTTGCACTTTGTTTTTTTCTCTTGTTTTTCCATCATATTCTCACTACGAAGTTCTGTTTTTGTCATATTTATCGTTAAGTCCTCTGAACTAGATTCTGTTTTTTTGTTTTCTTTTACCATCATGTTGTCTATACAAAGAGATGCTTTGTATATTTGACTGTCAGATGCTTCGTAAACAGGTCTGCAAGGCCTGTTCTATAGCCTTTGGTCAGTAAGGTTGTTCAAAACATGTCTTTGATTGGTGACTTCTCCATCTGTCATCAAACCATCTGTATTCATCCATTAAAACATATAATCAGCATTTGGGTGTGTGTGTTTGTTCGGATCTTCTTCTTGTATTACATTTTGAGCTTGGATGTGGAACTAGTGAGACTGTGTAATCATACGCTTTAGGCTGTGCGTGTGTATGAGCGTTTGTGTGTATGGTAAACTTAAACATTGACTTTTTCTCAAAAAACACAACCATGAGCGTAGCCAGACTTGACAGAATGACAGGTATTGGTAATTATTTTACAATTATTCAAAGTGTGCAGATGGCTCTGAATTGTAGCGGTCATGGAGTTGCAATTAACATTATCAACAGTTAAATCAATATTACAAATTGCTTTTCTTTTTTTTTTTTTTTTTTATAAATCATAATCACTTCCAAATATTGCTTTATACACTGATGAAAGACGTGTCGAGTGATGTTTATAAAAACGGTAACAAGTGTCAAATTACCTATTTTCAAGATCATACCATTTAATGCTATTTCTACAAAGCAGAGATGGATACAATAAATGATTGTATTACAGATTTTACTAAATATAGAGCTAATCTGGACCGCATAATCACAGCGGAGATATGAATAAAAGTGTTACTGAATACAGAAGTACACATCATTGCGTATCATCAAGCAACACAGAAGACCACCGTCTCTTTGCAGACGACATTCAACTTAGGCAAGCATGGAACTAATTGGACATCAATACACTCATACAGACATTTCAAGAATGTACAGATGACACTAAACCATGGATGGCACAGAACACTTTGAAACTAAATGATGATAAAACGGAAGCTGTATCTTGGCTGTTCTGCTGCCTAGTCATATTCCTTGTCTTCTTCCATCACTGTTGGATTTAATGACAAGTAATTTTCTGACAGTGCAAGAAACTTTGGTTTCTTAATGGACTCCTACTTTCCTGTGAAACAACAGGTTACAAATGTCTGTCAGGTCTTCTTCTTTGGACCTAAGTGGATACGGACGAAGTGAGGAAGGTCCTTTTCGAACAGAAATCCCAGAACACTTAAGTCACTTCCTGCATTCTTTCAACGATTGGTTATTGTAACGCTCTTTTTGCTGGCTTTCCTCACCATAATCTTCATCCGTTAGAGAATGTCCAAAGGGTTGCTGCTGGCTCGTCTTCTTTTTCGAGGCTCAACGTCGTCGACACTTTACGCTGTACACCAGGACTCTAGGGAGAGACAGTCCTCGGCTGAAGTTGAGCGGATCCTGGATCCGTTCCACACCCAACTATCAGAGATTCGTCCTTAGATCCCACACTATCTTTCCATTAAGGTTTGCTAATATTGGTTAAGTGCTTTCTGCATCATCTTGCTGACAGACAGACAAGACAGATCCAGAGACAGACTTGCGGACACACAGATATTTGACTGCATTAACGCCGGGGCATAGGTCACACCTAAGCTTTGTAGCAACTGGTGTTGGGTTGTTTAGCACCGTCAGCAACTAAACGTGTACAACGATTAATAATTATTAGATTCTTCTTGTACTCTGCTCTCCTACTCTACTCCTGTCAGCAATCTAAACGTCTGTACAACTAATAATTATTAGATTCTTCTCTTCTCTACTCTGCTCTCTCTCTCTCTCTCTCCTTGTCTCTCTCTCTCTCTCTCTAAACCTCTCTCTCCCTCCGTCATCTCTCTCTCTCTCTCTCTCTCCTCTCTCTCCGCTCTCTCTCTCTCTCTCTCTCTCTCTCTCCCTCTCTCTCTCTCTCTCTCTCTCTCCTCTCCCTCCTCCTTTCCTCTCTCTCTCTCTCTCCCTCTCTCTCTCTCTCTCTCTCCTCATCTCTCTCTCTCTCATGCTCTTCCTCTCTCTCTCTCTCTCTCTCCTCCTCTCTCCTCTCTCTCTCTCTCTCCCCTCTCTCTCTCCTCTCTCCTCTCTCTCTCTCTCTCTCCTCTCTCTCTCTTGAATGTTTTGAAACGGGAAGCTGATAAACTACAGTTGACAGTAAACCTTGTCCTTGATAAAACCAACATTATTGTGTTTCGTAAAGGAGGATGTTTAGCTAAGAATGAAATTTGGTGGTATGGTAATTTTGAGGTTAAAGTAACCAATTCATACAAATACTTCGGTAGGTTTGCTTTACAACAAAATTAAATTGGAATTGAAGTTGGTGTGAAACAAGTAGAAAAGGCAAAAAAGAAGTGATAGAAACTTTGAAAACGTTAAGGAAATTAAATACTACTGATCCACACATGTTTTCGGAGCTATTTGATATCCAGATTGAACCGATTCTTACATGTGGTGCTGAAATATGGGGACTTGAAAAAAATCTAGAAATAGAAAGAGTGCACACTTATGCAATCAAACGGTTTTCTGAATATTCCGATTCATTCGTCCAATAAAATAGCTTACGGTGAAACAGGAAGGTATCCTTTGTTTATCAGATGTATTGTAAAGTGTGTTAGATACCGGTGTAAAGTAATACGATTACCTTACCAGTAGCTAGCCTGAGCAAGCAAGCCTACGACATGATGCTGCAACAATGTGAGTTAGGAAATGTTAACTGGGCCCCTAAGATGACGAAAGTACTAACGGAGAATGGGTTTTTGGAATAATGTGTTGAGCCAGGGAGTCGGAAACGAAACCGTTTTTTTTTATGTCTGAATGAAAAATAGATCAATTTCCTCGTATAAACAAAACTGGCACAGCCAACTAAGAACATGATAAATATTCCAGGGTTTCTATCTTTCAAAAGTAACTTGGATGCAGAAAAGTATTTATACCTAGTATCTAATCGGTGGCAAAGAGGTATCTTGCAAGATTTAGAAATAGAACACTAGGATTAAATACTAATAAAAGATGGTATCTAAATAATGATGCTGTTGACGATTCATGTCCATTGTGTATGATATTGCAATTAGAGAAGATGAGTTACATTTTTTGTTCACTTGTCCTGCTTATGGGAACATTAGAAAGAAATCAAGACTCTTTGATCATAACACAGTCAAGAGTCGAAACCTTAACAATATTTTGCAAACAAATGATGAAACATTGTTAAAGATGCTGCAAAATATGTAGCAGAAGCTGTAGACACGCGGAAGAAAATAATGAATGAATAAAAGTTCAAAACACTGATGGGATATCAATTGTATTTCATTTCTATTGTTTAGAATACTTATTTGAAGCTTGATGGTTCAAGTGAATGGTTTTCATAACATCAAGCCAGATAAATTTATCTGTACAGAGAATATGTGTGAATGGGGAGAAGGGAGGATAAGGATATAAATGCGTGCGTTTAAGTCGATGGAAGATATGGAGGATCAGTGTGTGCGTATGTGAAGGAATGGTTGTTGTGTGAGAATGATTTTTGTACTAGAACATACACAAGAAACACAAATGAGTGATGGAAATGGAAATAATTTCATAATTTTGCTTAGTCGTGTAGACACCTAATTTGCAGTTTTCCTTTGTTTTCTTTTCTTCTATGCAAGAAAAAAAGACATTGTACCTCCTTGACAAAAAGGCTATTAGCCAATGTCAATAAAAGATGCCAGTGTCAGTGTCTGTCTCTCTCCCCCCCCCCCCCCCCCCCCCCCCCCCCCCCCCCCCGCCACCACCACGCTCCCCTCTCTCTCAGTTGTCAATGCTTAAAATATTTGGGAATTCATTTTTTCAACGAGACTGTGTAATAATTCGCATATAATGATCTTTGTAGTAAAGCCAAACGTGTATACAGAGAAAATTAAAATACAATGAGCATATTTTCAGTGGAACTATTCTGAAATTTTGTTTGATGCTCAGATACAGCCTGTGGCTTTAAATGGTTCTGATATATGGGGTCTGGATAAAGCAGCTGTGTGGTATGAAAAGAGTGCATTTGTTCGTTCTAAAGAAACTGCTGGGCATAGATACGCGGAGATCAGATTATGTTGTGTATGGTGATTTCAAATAGATAACCTGTACACATTACTTAATGCTGTGGCGAATTGTGTTCAATGCTGGTTAAGGTTGACTCGTATGGATGCAGGTAGATACCCAGGAAAGCTTGTGCAATGCGATGAGAGGGGGTCGAACATATGGGGTGTTGAATATTCGTATTTGTCTTGAAAAAAATTAGCTTTGGTTTGTTTGGTTAAAGCAAAGTGCGGAAGAAAGTAAGAACTATCGAAGAGTTTTCAAACAAAATCTGATTGACTGTAGATGGCAAGAATGGAACGATCATATTCAGAACCGCGACAGATTTAGTATACATCACACATTTGGTCATAATTCGCATAGTCATTGTTCAAAATTAGTTGTTAATGGATATGGATAAACACCTAAAATTTATGATGACCACGTTTCATTTTGGGGTATCAGATTAAGCTGTGCATTTTTTTCATACATTCCATCAGTTGCTATGTCCGCTTTGGAAAGTAACTGAAGAAGAATTGCACATTGTATCATGATATCCTTTTTTTTTCTTTGATTTAAGAAAAGAATTGACAGCAGCAAAATTCTATAGAAATCCTGATGCTTTCAAATGGAGCCTTTTGATGTCATCGCATTGTAACAGTGTCATTAAAAAAAATACCAATACACTTATGCAAGACCTTTCAGAGGAGAATCTGTGCATTATCATGATACCATATCGTTTGTCTTATTATATTTTCTGTAATATTTATAAGTTGTTTTTATTGTTTTAATGTTGTTTCTTTTAACACACCTTCATTACGAGGAGCTGTCTTTGAATGAATACACTCTTGTCATTGCCACTCTTTCCCCCCCCCCCCACCCTTTTCTCTCTCTCTCTCTCTCCCCCTTTCCCTTTTCCTCGGTCCCCCCCCCACCCCCCCTCTCCCGCTCTCTCTCTCTCTTCTCTCTATCTCTCTGTGCGCGCGCGCATTCTTGTCTACACTCACGCATGGTTCTCCATCCGCACATCATACTTTCAAAAATAGTGACGGCAAAGACAACACAATTTTTGAACGCATTGTTAAATTTTATGTACAGACCACAATTCATTGTTCCATATTTTCTTTTTTTTTTTTTCAGCGTCACATTTCTTTTTCAATTATATCTCTGTTTTCATTGTAAAAGCCCGCCTCGGCCTTTGGTTTTACCAGCTAAAAAACGACGAAGATAGCTTTTTTTTTTTTTTTTAATCAAGCACAGCTCCCAGTGGAGAGAATGTCTGAATTTTGAGAACATGCATCATATACCCGACACAAGCTGACGTAACAACTGAAAATGAAAACTGATATATCCCATAAATACATGTACAGCAAATGCCCTGATCCCCAGCGAGTTCATGATGGCGTCCGATCACACAATCATATTTTTTTTTTTTTCTGAAATAAAAGTGACACGATGATAAGGGCGTTAGCGATGGCGTTAGATATGATTTGATCATATACAAACCAACAGCGGTTGAACCGGCATACCGATTTCACTTAATTCCGCCTGAAGAAAGGACAACATTGACAGATTTTTTGGGGGGGTGTGGGGGGGGGGGGGGTCTTTCCCTGTCGAATCTTTGATACATGTATGTCACGTATCCTTAGGCTTCTCTCCCTAGCTGGGGTTTGGTTTTAGTCCACCAGAACCCCACCCCAACTCATGATACAAAGCGGCCCTTCCAAACCAGCCTCCAACACACGCCATGGCCACTGCGGTCCATTCCGAGCCTGGGAATGCCGATATGTGTTCAAACGGACTACGGCCGTACATCAAAAACCGCATGATAAGACAGGACTTGCAGCACGGGAGTAAGCTACACAACATGACTTGAAAAAGAGTCAACGCAGATATCTGAGGCATGGAACGTGAAAATACTGTAACACCCCTTACCCCCCACCCCCCACCCCCCTCTCGCGCTCCTCCTTCCCTCTCCCGCTTCCCAACATAAGCATTATAGCCCTTCACATTCCCCCTCACCTTCCCACCCACCCACCCACCCGTCGGTAGAAAATGAAAATGATTTAAAAGATGCATTTTGATGAATGTTAGCTGTCTTCATCGGAGAAATTCGATGGAAAAGATGTATTTCGATGAAGGTTAGGTATCTTTGTCGGATAAATTCGATTTAAAAGACTTATTTCGATGAATGTTAGCTGTCTTCACTAGAGAAATTCGATTTAAAAGATGTATTTCGATGAATGATAGCTATCTTTATAAGAGAAATTCGATGAATGCTAGTTGTCTTCATCGGATGAATTCGGTTTAAAAGAAGTGTTTTCGATGAACGTTAGCTATCTTCATGAGATAAATTCTATGTAAAAGATGTATTTCGATGAATGTTAGCGGTCTTCACCTGAGAAAGTCTTTGAAAAAGAGTTCTGCGGTGAATGTGGGCCTTCACCAGGGAAGTTCAGACACCACAGTTCCTGAGAAAGTGTACCGACATTAAAGAAAGAGAAACCCTGTCCCCAAGAGAACTGCTGTCCGGACTGCATACTGGGAACACGCTGTCAAAGAATATTCATGGCGGAAAGTTCCCCAGGAAAGCTATTCTTATGGTTCCAAGTTTGTACAGAAAATTTGCTATTTAAAAGATACTAATGGCGGAAAGAATTCGTCGGAAGCTATTCCCATGGTTCGAAGTTTGTAAAGAAAATTTATTTGAAAACTTTCAAAGGAAACTGTTCTCATAGGGAACACAAACCACAGAGAAAATTATTGTCACCAAGAAAAAAAGCAAACAAACGAAACAAAACAAAACAAAACAAAAAGAAAAAAAAAAAAAAACCCAAAAAACAAACAAACAAAAAACAAGAACAAAAAAAACAAACAAAGACAAACAAATAAACAGAAACTACCATGAAAGGGTTTGAAACTCGTGCTTTCGTTGATATATACTGTAACTCTCAACAGCTTCATCAGAGTTACTATGAATACACATTTTTGGCGAATACGTTTTTTTTTCTTGTGTTTTAAATCTTATTCAAATACAACCACGAATGAGCGCCATTTCCATGAACAGTTGTCAGGAGCGGTTTGTCACAAGAACTGAACATAGAGAGTTCCTCACTCAGGATTATTTACAACAGAGGTTACAGTATAGGCTCAAGTGTGAAAAGTCCAATTCCACATCAAAAACAACAACAACAATAACAAAAACCTCAAAAAACAAAAAACAAAAACAAAACAAAACAAAACAAAAAAAAAACCCCAAAAAAAAAAAAAACGAGAGAAAAACAAACAAACAAAAAAAAAAAACGGTTCTCAAGACATCTGAACCGTTTTTACCCAAAAACTTATTTTGCACGACCAGTCATCGAAGAGACACGAAAGAAATCCCTCTATTTACAGCAGGCGAGACTAAACGCATCCTGCTCAGAGGTTTGACACGCTTTCCTTCTCAGTCCCCGAGCTCCATCCTGTTAACAACAACTTTCCACAAGGAAACACAAAAGCCAGCCCACGCCAAAATCATTCTCAACGAGGATTCACACCGCACGGATACAGTGATAGTGCCCGGGTCTACCCTCTATCAGGGACAAGGACACCGAGACACTTGAATCATACCTGGAAAACGAAAATCTTGAACCGGGTTAGGTGACGTAAAATAATGGTAACTAACACACAGGAAAGGTGACTTTCGCTCCTGTGGTGAGCTGGTTTCACGTCCATCAGTTTAAACGAATTCTACAAATAGCACCTGTTCGCCGGTAAAGGCGTGGAAAAGGGGGAAGGGAAGGGGGGGGGGGGGGGATACGTGTCCAGAAAAGTTTGGGAGCAGGAACAGACAACTTTGCTTTTGCTTGTCAGTGACTTTTAACGGTCTGATCGCCTGACAAATGCACGAGTCTGCACCTTGTGTCTCTGTAGTAGATGACAATGTGCACTGGTCATGTAGGCGATTCACGAAGAAATGGATTACCATTCGCCCCCCCCCCCCCCCCCCCCCCCCCCCCCCCCCCCCCCCCCCCCCGTCTTCCATTCTTAGCTTTTCCACAGATCGATAAGGAAGAAGATAAGTGTCTTCGCCTTCGGCTAGTTAGAGCGCCATTTTGTGCGTCAAAGGCATTCACCATTTCCTGTTCATCATCTGACTGGCTCGGCTCTCTACCCCTTCTTCAGGGGCTGGCTGTCTGCCACACAGCATCGCTGACGCATCAGATTGTCACCTTACACACACACACACACACACACACACACACACACACATACACACACTTACGCACACACACACACACACACACACACACACACACACACACGCACGCACGCACACACACACACACACACACACACACACACACACACACACACATAGACACACACACACACACACACGCAAGCACGCACGCACGCATACATACACACATGCGCAGGGAGTGTTCCTGCATGAACAGAGGCGGTTGATGACCGACCTTGGCGAACTGCAGACAAGAAGCTGGTGTACGTGGTCATCTGACAGGACAACCCGGCCATTTCGACAATTCTCTTGCAGCGCGCTGTGACTGTGTGATGCCTTGAGGTGGTTAGTGACAGTCGTGAGTGCATGGGGCAACGATAAAGGTGAACAGGTAAAACATCGAGGTTGAATACTTATCCTGTCCCCTGTTGATCTACGGCTTTTCCAAGTAAGGTCTGCCGACTGGTGAATGCCACGCGAAAAGAAAACCGCTCCTCAACAGAAAGCTGATGATCAGAAAACAGAAAGCTGAGAGAGAAGCAGAGAGAGAGAGAGAGAGAGAGAGAGAGTAGTAGTAGTAGTAGTAGTAGTAGTAGTATCTCAATTACTTTTCGTTTTTATTATTGCCGGAGAGAGAGAGAGAGAGAGAGAGAGAGAGAGAGAGAGAGAGAGAGCAAACAACCTAGTATCTCAATAACTTTTCGTTTATAATCGCCGAAATAAGAGTGAGAGAGAGAGAGAGAGAGAGAGAGAGAGAGAGAGAGAGAGAGAGAGGGAAACTTAATCTCTCAGTTACTTTTCCTTTATAATCGCGGAAGAGAGAGAGAGAGAGAGAGAGAGAGAGAGAGAGAGAGAGAGAGAGAGAGAGAGTGCACGATGTGCTCTCTCAGTTACTTTTCGTTTACAGCCGCTTTCACCGTTGAAACAGTTGAGATAAATGTTGCCTTCAGGGAAAGGAGGTCAGAAAGGAAATCTGTCCTTCCAACCCGCAGCTCTGTTAAAGCCTCACACACCAAGTCATGCTCTGATTGGTGCACAGAGTTTGTCATTTACCCCATCTGCTGGAAGGCAGCAAGTGAAGGCCAACGGTAGTCTCTACCAATCACAATGAAGATGGCAAAAATCCGCCGAATCGCATAACCCCGTTACGTACATTGATATACACGAGCAACAGACATGGAGATAAAAACAACAACAACAACAACAAAGCTTAATATATCCAGTTTCTGACACAGCTCCTGTCTGTTTCAAAAGAAACGAAAGGAATATTGCCTGTACAAGCCATTGGCATCGTCCGTGCACCCAAAACAAGAAATAAATAATAATCAAAAACATAAGTCTTGTTCTTTGACTGCATGCCAGACATCAGAGTATTTACTATCAGACCAGCCACAACGTTCTGCCTCATCCCTCTCCACCCCCTCCCTCTCTTCCTCCTAGTTCCCTTTCATGCCCTCCCCCCCTCCGCTGCTCTTCACCCCCCTCCTACCCACACCCTCTCTTCTTTCTCTATCCGGCCAGGGGGGTACACTGAAAGTCGGGTGGGGCTTCGGTGCAGCCGAAATCCAGGAAGACGGATCCCTGGGCACAGGGGATCTCGATGGAGGATCCCTCTACACAGGCTACCCAGCGGTCACACAGGACCGGGTGACGGTGCATGTGTCCACCCTGCAGGCAGGGGTTGAAGGCTGCAACAAAAATAGTCGGTGATGTAGGGAGGTACTCCCACACATACACACACAGGGTAGAATGTAAAAAAAAAAGCTGGAAAGCCTATTCTTTAACCCTCAATAAAGATAATTTTGACTTGACTTGACTTGACAGAGACACGGACAGACAGACAGACAGACAGACAGATGCACAGACACAGACAGACAGGCGCGCGCGCACACACACACAGAGACACGCAAGCACGCACGCGCGCACACACACACCACACACACACACACACACACACACACACACACACACACACACACACACACACACTCGCGCGCGCGCGCGCGCGCGCAAATGTAAGCAAACATATACACACTGGCATACACGCACAGTAAACACACATGCACACACACATAGCCCAACAAACATATGCGCACACACTGACACACATGAATACACACATATAAACATAGCCATTCATGTCTATACATATAAACACACATACAAACATACATATACTTAAATAAGTGCGCCCACACACATTTCACACACACATACACACTTACACACACACATACACACACGTGCATACACATATGTACATACATTCACAAACACATAGACACACACATACACATACATGGGCCCACTAACACAGAAAAGACACACACACACACACACACACACACACACACATAATACACATACATGTACACATTGACAAGCACACACACACATACATACATGTGCACACACACACATTTCACACACACACACACACACACACACACACACACACACACACACACCTGTTCAAACATAGACTAGCTTGCATGCTCCTGCTAACCTGACCATCTCCTATCTTTTTCATTTGCATCACCTTCTGCCTCCACTTCCCCAGACCCCCCCCCCCCCCCCCCCCCCCCCCCACTCCCCCTCTCCCTCCGTCTTTGTTACATGACTACATCGGCCTTTTTTTTTTTTTTTTTTTTACCTTCTGACCCACACCCAACCTGAATCAACGCAGTCTAACCCCAACTCAAGCCCATGTCTTGCAGATGTTGATGTAACCAATCTGAACCAACTCAGCCCGCCCAAGCTCGAGCCTATGATTTGCAAATGTTGATGTAGCCAATCGGACCCAACTCAACCCGGCCTAAACTCAAGCTCATGTCTTGCAGATATTGATACAGCCAATCCTACCCATCTCAACCCGGCCCACCCTCGATCTCCATGTCTTGCTAATGTTGATATAGCCAATCTGACCCAATTCAACCCGGCCCCCAAACTCAATCCCGATGTCTTGCAGATACTGATAAAGCCAATCTGAACAAACTCAACCCGGCCCACACTCATCTTCCTGTCTTTCAGATGTCGGTATATGGCCAATCTGACCCAACTCAACCGGCCCAAACTCAAGTCCATGTCTTGCAGATGTTGATACAGTCAATCTGACCCAACTCAACCTGGCCTCGACTTACGCCCATATCTTGCAGATATTGATATAGTCAATCTGACCCAACTCAACCCAGCCCGAACTCAGGCGAGTGTCTTGGAATGCCGTAGATCTCTCTCTCTCTCTCTCTCTCTCTCTCTCTCTCTCTCTCTCTCTCTCTCTCTCTCTTGATACTTTTAGACTCTCTCTCTCTCTCTCTCTCTCTCTCTCTCTCTCTCCTCCCTTGTTGGTCTAGACACGACACGCACTCTCTCTCTTATTTGAGTTATCTGAAACCCAGTTAAAGTCTCAATGAACTGCACTAAATCAACAATGAAGGCTTAGAGCCCAACAGTATCTGAAATCCAATCTTAGTCTCAATGACACCCACCTAATCAAAGCAAAAGACTCAAAAGACCCAAAGACCCAACGATCTCAAACCCCATCCAAGTTCGCGCTCTCTCTCTCTCTCTCTCTCTCTCTCTCTCTCTCTCTCTCTCTCTCTCTCTCTCTCTCTCTCTCTCTCTCTCCTACCCCTTCCCACCCTGGTCCTACCCCAAGGTCAGAGAGACTGACTGACGTTTAGTGGGCGTGGGGACAGTGGTGACGGCGGTGGTGCTGGAGGTGAAAGGACTGGTGACTCCCGTAGTGCTGGCGGAGGCCGTCCTCTGGTCCAGCACCAGCGACTCCTCGTACATGAAGAACTTGCCCATGCGCAGCCCGATGACGTTTGCCGAACTGGGCCCTGTCCGGGCTCTCCAGCAGGATGGTATCCACGTCCATGCGAAGGGATTCCTTCTGCTCCCCCAGGAACTTGAGGTCGGCCTCGATGGTCACCGGGTTGTTGCTGCCGGGGACACAACGTCCATTACTCATATTTTCTTTTTTTTTTCAATGTTCATGTTTTTTTTTATTGATTGATTGATTGATTTATTTATTTGCATTTTCGACTTTTTAATCAAGTAAGCTGAGAAATTACAGATGCGTTAAAAGAAGGCAGTGCGCAGAAACTTCCTTTCATAAGTGACACACATCTGTTGGACACAAACGTGCATTCACAAAGTATTCATTATAATAGCAATTTAAATGTAAAACAAAAGAAGAAGAGAGAAAGAAACAGGTCAATGAAAAAGGGCTGATACACAATGCAACTGATTAACGTTTAGATAAGCTTACGCTGTAAAACACACAACATATTATTAGAACTAACGATAATCTGACGTTTGAGGTGTGTGGTTTTCCTTTTTCTTTCTTTTTTTTTTTTTAATCAGCAATGACTTTTGTTTTCATAGGATGATCAATAGGATGTTGAAGATGAGACCTTCTGTTCTGGTATTGGACGACCCAACTGGACTATATTCTACGCTTTCTTGCGTGTTTATTTCCTGACATCAGATCGATCAGGACAATAAAGATGAGAGCTTCTTCTCTGGAGTTGGACGGCTTAACCGCACTGGATTCTACACTTTCTTGCATGATAATTATATCCTTACATCAGTCAGTCCTGGGAGATACAGCCACCTGCAGTGCTCTCAGAGAGGCTTCCATCCGTGAAGTGTATGAAATAATGGCGTGGTTCAAGCGTCTCCATTTGATTCCATAGCACACTCACCTCTGGGTAGGAGCCGGTCAGCGCGGAAACAAATCCCACAAACAAACGGCTCTGACGGGACGGAAACCTATGCCCCCCCCCCCCCCCCCCCCCCCCCCCCCCCACACACACACACAGCCTGCAGACTGCAACACTAACCATAACATCGGGCGACGGATTAGAAAAAAAGGTCTCATTATTTGAAAAAGACTTTTTTCAACAACAAAGAAAACACAGCTGTAACGTGTGCAATCGTGCGTGGTGGGAGAGTGAATTCCAGGCCACTCAAACTGATCAAGCCTTAGAAGGTGATATCATTTGAGGGATAGGACCTGTCTTCGGTTGTGTTGTTGTTGTTGTTGTTGTGCTGTTGTTGTGTTTTCTTAACCTCAGGACTATTAACTCACATTACACCTACATAAGCAAAATCAATC
>JADBJO010000933.1:135000-150000 GCA_016801955.1 Conus betulinus
CATCAAAATCAAGTGACACATCGTTACTGCACAAAGATCACTCTGACAAACATCGGTATCGATCTGACATACGTAACAACACATCAAGATGAATCTGACGGCCATCATACTATGTCAAGCTCAATCTGACAAACATCATAGCATATCGTGACCACTCTGACAAACATCACGATCAATGTGACAAATATCAAAATGACTCAGACAAACGTCATACATCACTATCACTTTGACGAACCTCAAGGTCACTCTGACAAACATAAAGTTAAATTGAAGGGAAGCTTGAATAGAATTGGAAAGTGGGAAAACTGAGTAGAATCAAACGAATTATTTAGGAATAACAACAATTAAATTAAATGTTTTTCGGCATAACCAGTTTCAAAAAATAAAAATCGGAGCTTTTAAAAACATTGCATACAACGAATGTTTACAACATTCTCAGTGTACATACTGTTTTAAGTTTTTTTTGTTCTTTCACTTCAAAGTGAATCAGTTTTACGTTAATGTACTAAACTATATTCGACCATCTAATCCATAAGAGCTCGAAACTTAAAAAAAAAGTTTCATTCACTTTCATCTCAAAACTAAATTCAGCTACGACATGAGGAAGAAATTTCAAGACGGAGATGGACCGCTTTCAAACTCAATTTGGAATACTCTTCATCGCTAGGATTTACAACCCAGAAATGTGATGCTACACTGAGGGAAAAAAAGAAAAAAAAAACAACAACAACAACAAAAAGCAAAGCAGAACGAAATGAAATGAAACGAAACAAACAAACAAACAAAACGAATTGATTAAACGAAGACATTCCTCACGGACATGAACATTGTAAACCCAGTCTCACTCTCGACAGTCGTCACTGAATGTTTTAGACAGACAGGTTTCCTAAAACCGTTCCCGAATCTAACTTGACGACCTTCCAGAGAATTTGCACATTATTGTTAGGAATTCCCGATTGTGTTGAAAAGGACAAGAATGCTGACTATGAAAAGATATAGTGTTTTCAAAGTTATACTGGGTTTCTGGTTATTTTGAAGTTTGACGTATTTTTGATGGGCTCGATAGAAAAAACAAACTCCAAACTGATAATCAAAATGAATTATAAGATCCACAGAGATAACTTCACGATCTAACCAAATGTATATCAGAATTGATAATGATGATAATGACAACAACATGCGTTTGTACAGCAATATCCTGAGAGAGAGAGAGAGAGAGAGAGAGAGAGAGAGAGAGAGAGAGAGAGAGAGAGAGAGAGAGAGAGAGAGAGAGAGACTGACAGAGAGACAGACAGACAGACAGAGGATGTGTTTATGCAGTCCAGTTGTTGAAGTTGCTGCCATGACGCCGTGGGACATACCATAGACATTGATAGTGGTGATGCTCTTGTCGTCGTGGACATGGACCGAATTCAGGTTGATCTGCAGGTCTCCAACCTGCCCACACGTCATCAGTGACGTCATCAGTCCAGCTATCCACCACGCCAGGGGGGTGGGTGGGTGGATGGATGGGTGGGGGAGGGGAGGGATTGATAACATTCCTATCCATGTAAGAGAGTCCGAAGTGCTGTATTTTTTTGTGTTACATCTTCACACACACACACACACACACACACACACACACACACACACACACACACACACACACACACAAAGCAAGCAAGCAAGCAAGGGAGGGTGGGATTGATAACACTCCTATCCATGTAAGAGAGTCCGAAGTTCTGCATTTTTGTGTTACGTCGTTCACACACACACACACACACACACACACACACACACACACACACACACACACACACACACACACACACGTACACACACACACACATGCGCGCACGCGCGCGCGCGCGCGCGAGTACGCACCCACACCCCACCCACCGACAAACAAACCTACGTACCTACGAAACTAAGAATCCATTTATTGCACGTCAATCTATAAGATTCTACTGTAGGGGAAAAGAAAGCAACAAACAAACGAAAAACGATGACAGAAGTGTTCAAGCACCAATCTAAGAAAAAACATCGACAACCGTTGTCATACACAGCTTTCATCTTTTTGTACCAGCCGAGGTTTGCTGTTTGCAAACACCGCACGCACTGACACCGTTCGACCTGAAGAATCCACACATATCCACCTGCACGCACGTTCCCCCCCCCTCCTCCCTCCCTCCAGTCCCTCCCACCCCTCACCCCCGATTAATTAACTAATTCAATCAATCAATCAATCGATCAATCAATCAATCAATCAATCAATCAATCAATCAATCAAACGAACGAACGAAACGACGACGAACGAATGAATGAATGAATGAATGAATGAATGAATGAATGAATCGATCAACCAACCATTTAGTTAATCAATCAATCAATCAATTGATTAATTAATTACTGCGTGCTTGCTTGCTTGCTTGCTTGCTTGCTTGCTGATTGGTTAATCAATCAATCAATCGATCGATCGATCGATCGATCGATCGGGTGGGTGGGTGGGTGAGTGAGTGAGTGAGTTCCCTGGCGTTGCCCCTGACCCAGTGAACTATGATGTCATCCACTAGGCCCCGGATGGCGTGTTCGTTGATGAGAGAGATGACCAGCTTCTTGATGCGCTCCAGGTCTAAGCCCTGCGTGGTGTCGAACTCTAGACTGAAGTTGACCAGGAGTGGCTTGGCACTGAAAGAGATACACACGTAATTGTCAACATTATTATAAATCGTCGTCGTCTTCGTCGTCGTCGTCGTCGTCGTCGTCACTATCATCATCATCATCATCATCATCATCATTCATCATCATCATCATCATCATCATCATCATCATCACCATCATCATCGTCGTCACCATCATCACCATCATCATCTTCACCATCATCATCATCATCGTCGTCGTCGTCGTCGTCATCGTCATCATCGTTGCCCTGTACAGCGTCAAACTGCAGGCTGAAGAACACCATAGAGGTTTGGCACTCATCGTTGTTATTGATATCATCATTATCATCATCAACAACATTATCATCATCATTATCATCATCATCGTCGTCGTTGTCATTGTCTTCAACATCGTTGGCATCACCATCGTCATCGTTTTCATCAATCTGCAGTGTGTTAAACTGCAGGCTGAACTGTGCGAATTATCGGTGATCATCGAAATGTTTAAATACATAATGTTGTCGTCGTCGTCATCGTCGTCGGCATCCTCATGCAGTTCACGAAAAATGGTGAAGTTCGTTACATGGAACATAATTATGGAAATAGACGGTAGTCCATAAAAATTTCGTTACATGGAACACGAGGAAACAGACGTTGATCCATTAAAAGTTCGTTACATGGAACATATGGAAACAGACGTTGATCCATTAAAAGTTCGTTACATGGAACATATGGAAACAGACGTTAATCCATTAAAAGTTCGTTACATGGAACATATGGAAATAGACGTTAATTCATTAAAGTTCGTTACATGGAACATATGGAAATAGACGTTAATTCATTAAAGTTCGTTACATGGAACATTAGGAAACAGACGTTAATCCATTAAAAGTTCATTACATGGAACATCAGGCAATAGACGGCAATCCATTAGAAGTTTGTTACATGAAACATTAGGAAATAGACAGTAATCCATTAAATATTGAATGCCAGGTATTTGGTTCACCAACAATTTGAAAGAAATGTTTAGGAATGAATTGTGCTGAGAACGCAGTTGACACCCAACACTTTCGTAGCCGTGGGTGAAGTGCCACATAACCCCATTGGTAGAAAAGCAAGATCAAAGTCTGTGATCCTTTCAAAACTCATCCATCTCTGGCGGCCGTTGCTAAAATCCAACGAATGTTTTTTTCAGTCATGTCAACAAAATTTGTGTTATATCCCCCCCCCCCCCCCCCCCCCCCCCCCCCCCCCCCCCCCCCCCCCCCCCCCCCCATCTCTCCCGACAAAATTAGTTTGAAAAACTGCGCGTGAAAATGTAAAACATGAAATTATCGGTCTTCCCGAGTTAACAAAAAACAAACAAACAAAAAGCTTTGCCACGTCTCTGAAGAGAGAGAGAGAGAGAGAGAGAGAGAGAGAGAGAGAGAGAGAGAGAGAGAGAGAGAGAGAGAGAGAGAGAGAGAGAGATGCATATAACTTTACAGACAGGGATATACTAGCACCGAGAGAAAAACCGTTAGATATGAATATCTTTCTTTTCTTTCTTTCACGTTCCCGGACATGCTAGATCCTCAGTCCGGTTAGTACGTCGAAGTCCACAGTCCGCCACAGAGACCTCACCGGTCCCCACAGCTTCTCCTGGGCATCAGCTGCAATGGGCCACGTCTGGCGTCTCAAGGCTTGAAAGGAGGGGCAGGACTGTAAGATGTGGGTGGGAGTTTGGGAGCCTGTGCCACAAGGGCACTGGTCAGTATGAGAGAGTTTGAGACGGGAGAGATGGGAGAGGAGCTGGCAGTGTCCTGTTCGCAGCCTGAAGATGGTATCCTGAGCTGCTCTGTCGAGTTGGTGGATGCTGTCCTCTTCAGTTCCAGTGTTCAGACGTTAGCGCCACGCTCTTCTGAAGTTGTTTCCTGAGCATGGTTTTAGCTTCATTGTAGGACATTGGATGCCCTGTCTGATGCCAATCTTGGACAGACGGTCTGCCTCCTTGTTCCCTCCACTGCCACAGCGAGAAGGGATCCACTGCAGGGCCACAGTAGTTCCCTGTTGGAGGAGACTGAGTACAAATCTGATAGCTCTGATTATTTGCTCCCCTCCTGGTGTCTGGAGGCTCTTCAGGATGGATTCACTGTCTGTCAGAAAGACTGTGTTTGTGGGAGCCCGTTTTTTTTTTTTTTTTTTTTTTTTTTTTTTTTTTTTTTTTTTTTTTTTTTTTTGCTGTCCCAACCTCTGCGCCACCTCAGAGGCAGTGCACCCACACCGCTCATTCCGACACTCCGTCCACAGCCACAGCCCGGTCGGCCCCGCTTCAGCCCCGGCACCGGCAATCCACAGGAAGCAGTCAGTGTCAAGTCGTCAAGGGGAGCCCGTTTTTTTTCTGGTTAAGGATCTGGGCAGCGAGGAGCAGGCTACAGCTCGGTAGTTTGTGGAATATTTGCCCGTGGCCACAGACTTTCTGAAGATCTGCCATCTGGGAACTCGATGAAAACTCCCCTCAACCGTTTTTTTCTCAGCCTCTTCTGCTGACCCATCCGTGTATGCTCTAGTCCAGGTGATAAATGGATAAGAGTTGTTGAGAGTCGCAAGGGTCCGAGACTTCAGTTCCTCTGCTGTATGATGTGCTTTGGATGTTACATCCGGGTTACCAGTGATGACAGGCGGGATTTCCGCCTGCCAATCCTCCCAGTCCTGCAGCATTTCAATTGGTTGATAGGAATTTTGAGAGGTTGATTAAAGTTCTTCTCCAGCGCTTCAATCTGTTCTTTGTGAAAGCCTTAAACTTGGAATGCAGGGGATTGGAAGGTAGCCTTTTGATTCTCTCGGTACGAACGTCCGAATAGACAGCCAGACAATGGTAGACATGAAGACGAGAAGAGACGAACAGGCCAGTGACACACACACTGACACCTACAGACAGACAGGTAGATATAGAAGCAGACAGACCCAGAAACAGGTAGACAGACAGACAGACAGACAGACAGACAGAGAAAGGCAGAGAGAGAGAAGAACAGTGTACTTGAGGTGTCGATTCTGCATCCCATGTAATGGCCAAAGTCCTTGTCCTCCGGCCCGGGCAGGAACTCATTCAGCTGCCGTCGTTAAACAACAACAGCAACAACAATGAGAGCAAGAAACACAGCAGATGCATTGACCGATCACAATGGACGACATCAATGGACAACAACACGACGACCATACGAAACACAGCATAACACAAGATACAGCAGTCGCAGCAGCAGCAGCAGCAGCAGTAGCAGCAGCAGCAGCAGCAGCAGCAGCATATGCAACGAAAAGGTGACAGCAGCACTAACAACACATCTCTCTTTGATTGCCTGTTCCTTCGTCTTCTCCTAGTCCCATTCATTTACAGGCTTTTGTTCATCTTGGTTTCAAAGTGGGGTGACCCGCGAGCGGAAATGGAAACAAACTTCAAAGAAGATTTACTGCTCTGCCAAACGAAAGAGACAAAACAAATGACGAGACAAATCACAACGCGTTTCGACCTCTTTAGTCTTCTTTAGACAAGGCAATCAACATTCAGGACAACATAAATGAAGAACGAACATTCATTTAGCGCCCATTGTGAGGAGCTAAGTGACTGTTTTTTCTTCGTTTACATAGTCATGAATGTTGTTTGTCTTGACTGAAGAAGACCAAAGAGGCCGAAACGCGTCGTGTTTTGTCCAGTAGTTTGTTTGTCTCTTTCGTTCGGCGGAACAGTTAATCTTCTTTTAAATTTGTTATACTTACCTGTTGGTCCATTTATTTATTGATTGTTTCTTTCTTTCCTTTTCTTTCCCGTCAGTTTTTTCATTAACACATATTCTATCTTCTTAATTCCATTTCTCTTCTCGATCCCTTTTCCTCCTCCTCCTCCTCCTCCTCCTCCTCTCCTTCATCTTCCTCCTCCTCTTCCATCCCCCGCCCCCGTCGTTTAAACCTTAGTGCTATGGTAATCGCTTCTCTGTTGCCAAAAAAAATCAATATTATCAATGTGTGTGTGTGTGTGTGTGTGTGTGTGTGTGTGTGTGTGTGTGTGTGTGTGTGTGTGTGTGTGTGTGTGCGCGTGTGTGTGTGTGTGTGTGTGTGTGTGTGTGTGTGTGTGTGTGTGTGTGTGTGTGTGTGCGTGCTTGCGCGCGCGTATGTGTGTGTGTGTGTGTGTGTGTGTGTGTGTGTGTGTGTGTGTGTGTGTGTGTGTGTGTGTGTGTGTGTGTTTGCACATCATCTATCTATCTATCTATCTTCGTGCTTGCGCGCGCGTATGTTGTGCGTGTGTGTGTGTGTGTGTGTGTGTGTGTGTGTGTGTGTGTGTGTGTGTGTGTGTGTGTGTGTGTGTGTCTTTATCATCTATCTATCTATCTATCTATCTATCTATCTATCTATCTATCTATCTATCTATCTATCTTTATGTGTCTGTCACACACAGGAGAGTTGGTGACGACACCTAAAATCCCACTGCTACAATACTCTGGCGGTCCAGACCCCCTAGTTCTGTCCCTGAGGATTTCTGTACGGATTGGTTGGCGTGTTGGCAGACTGTCCCACTTTACCTCGGCACAGAACAGTTTTTTCGTGACGTCTGAACTCCGCGGACGTGCTGACGTTGAGGTCAGGGTGCCACGTTCTGTTCTTGACCTCAAACGACATCCGTAAGTAGAAGGTGGCTGGACACATAGGCCATCACGCTCTGGTCAGCAGGGCTATGATCTTTCAAATGTGTTGTGCGGATTGAAATCAGTCACTCACAAAAACACTTACGACGTTCAAACACACAAACAGGAACACAACGTTTAGTCGGCTGGAGTACATCTGCATCAAATACACACACAAAGAACAGTACACTTTAAAAAAAAATTATCAAAAACGAAAAGACACTTTTATGACATTCTCGAACAAAAACAGTACATTTTTCTTTGTTATCAAACAAACGTGCGCCTGTATTAAACACACAAGCAAGAACGGTACACTTTTATCAAATAAAAAGCACACCTGTTTCAAGAACTGTACACTTTTCATCAAACAAAAGTACGCTTGTATTACGTACACAAACAAGAACAGTACACTTTTAATCAAACAAGTCTACACCTGTATCAAATACAAACCAAGAACAGTACACCTTTCTCGAACGAAACCACACCTGTACAACCACTAAACACAATCTTACGATCAGGAGTGGTGGTGGTACTGGTAGTAGACGTCGTCGTCGGCGTAGTCGTCGTGGTCGTGGTCGTCGTCGTCGTGGTCGACGTCGTCGTCGTCGTACTCGTGGTCGTCGTCACGACGGCACTGGAAGACTCCGGCTCCGACGAGGAGGACGCTGGGGTAGGGGTGGGGGTGGGGAAAATGGTGGGGGTGAGCACGGTGTACTCGGGAGTGGGCGGGAAGGTAGAGCGGAGGGTGTAGGTGGGGAGGTGGGTGGTGGAGGTGATATTGGGTGGTAAGGGGCGGTGCCAGTCGTCCAGGATGAGGTACAGGTCCCCCGCCTTGATCGTTTCGTACCTGCGAAGGGTAGACACACAGAGTGTGTGAGGTCATAGAACAAAGAACGCTGTTTGACGTCACCACATGTTTCTCGGCATCCAAGTCGGAGCATCCTCGAGGGAAAACATTTTGCTCTAATTTAAGGCGTTATCATAGTGTGTATGTGTGTGTGTGTGTGTGTGTGTGTGTGTGTGTGTGTGTGTGTGTGTGTGTGTGTGTGTGTGTGTGTATGCCATAAAATCTGATCAGGCTTGACTAACTGGTTGATTGCCTGGTTGACTGACTGCAAGACAAAGTGGTTGAATGGCTGGTTGACTGACTGCGAGACTAACTGATTGATTGCCTGGTTGACTGACTGCAAGACTAAGTGGTTGAATGGCTGGTTGACTGACTGCGTGACTAACTAGTTGAGTGGCTGGTTGACTGACTGCAAGGATAATTGGTTGAATGGCTGGTCAACTGACTGCAAGACTGATCAGTTGAATGGCTGGTTGACTGACTGCAAGACTGATTGGTTGAATGGCTGGTTGACTGACTGCAAGGCCAACTGGTTGAATGGCTGGTTGACTGACTGCAAAGCCAACTGGTTGAATGGTTGGTCGACTGACTGCAAGGATAATTGGTTGAATGGCTGGTTGACTGACTGCAAGGCTGATTGGTTGAATGGCTGGTTGACTGACTGTATGACTGATTGGTTGAATGGCTGGTTGACTGCTGGCATGTTGAGGGGTTAAGTGCATTTTCTTGACTGATTGCATCGGTTGAATCGAGGACTGGGAAGATGGGTAGACTGGTTAACCAGTGATGGTGGTTTGGGCTGAAGGACTGGCTAGTGAGACTGGTTGGCTGGCTGGCTCATTGATCAGCTGGGATGGTTGGTAGAATACTTACTTAATGAGCCATCATTTGTGTGACTGAGAGAGAGAGAGAGAGAGAGAGAGAGAGAGAGAGAGAGAGAGACAGACAGACAGACAGACAGACAGACAGACAGAGACGGACAGAGACGCACAGACAGATAGATAGCCAACAAAATGGACGGACGGACAGAGAGACAGACAGACATACAGACAGACAGACAGACAGACAGACAGACAGTGGGACAGACGGATAGACAGACAGACAGAAATCACCCACATACCCATACAAACAGACTAAGATCTGCATACTCTCTACGACCAAATCTCTCTTCTTTTTTCTCACTCCGGCCGAGGATAGCAGAACAATGTCCTACAGTCGACTCTCCAAATTCGGGTTAAAAACAAAAAACAAAAACAAAAACAAAACAGAACAAATCCGTCAGCCACCACCAACATCCACCGCTTCCAGTCCTCTTTCGCAGCCTGGACCCCATCTATCCACTCCCATCCATTGTCTACCCCCCCCCCCCCACCCCCCACCTTCATCCCCCGTCCCAACCCACGGGAGGGGAGGAGAGCACCCACCCGTCCAGCACAATCCTGGGGGTCTGACTGTGGATGGTGGAGACGGTCAGGTTGTAGTACTCCTGCAAAGGGGCATCATCATCATCTCCAAGGTGAAGGCTATGCCATGCGGCAGGTTGGGTTCCGTCTCTCTGAAAATCACACATGCACAGACCCTTTGCCATTGAGTTACAAGGAAAGAAAGAAAGGAAGGAAGGAAGAAAGAAAGAAAGAAAGGAAGACAGAAAGAAAGGAAGAAAGAAAGAAAGAAAGAAAAGGAAGGAAGGAAGGAAGAAAGAAAGAAAGAAAAGAAAGGAAAGGAAGGAAGGAAGGAAGGAAGGAAGGAAGGAGGAAGGATGGATGGAAGAAGAAAGAAAGAAAGAAAGAAAGAAAGGAGGAGAAGAAGAAGAAGAAGAAGAAGAAGAAGAAGAAGAAGAAGAAAGCAAAAAAAGCAGAAGAAAAGAAAGAAAGAAAGAAAGGAAGGAAGGAAGAAAGAAAGAAAGAAAAGGAAGAAAGAAAGAAAGAAAGAAAGAAAGGAAGGAAGGAAGGAAGGAAAGGATGGAAGAAAGAAAGAAAGAAAGAAAGAAGAAGAAGAAGAAGAAGAAGAAGAAGAAGAAGAAGAAGAAGCAAAAGCAGCAAGAAGAAAGAAAGAAAGAAGGAAAGAAAGAAAGAAAGAAAGAAAGAAACTGTAGCAAGCAAACGAATTTTAGCACCTTTCGTGTTCAGTTTTCTTTCCATGTTTGGTTGTGTTCTAATAGTCTTGAAGATGACAAATAGCCAGTTTTTAGGGTTGTCGCTACGAGCGAAAAACTCCCTACATAAACAACAACACAACCATAAGTACATCACCGACAAGATATGTAGCACAACAACAACAACAGCGCGCGTGCACAGCCACACCTACACACCCACACCCCACACACACACACACGCACACACACACACGCACACATGCACGTACGCACACACACACACACACATACACACTCACACACACACACACACACACACACACACACACACACACACACACACACACACGCATCAACATACGGAGGACTCTGCTCAATATCATAACCCCCCTCCCCCCCAAATCTCTGTTCTCCTTTCCTCTTCGGAGACGACCATACAGACCACACAGAATGCCCGTCCACCTTCTACCAGAGTTAACCAGAAAGACAAAGGATGACTCACATGAACTCATCGATTCGACAATCCCTGTAGAAGTCACGCAGCGGACTGTAACGGTAAAACCTCTCCATCTGTCACAATCACAACTACAACGTGAGTTGTCTCTGCGGAAGTCAGTTGTCACAAACACAACCACAGCATCAATTGTCCGTGTTGAAGTCAGTTGTCACAAACACACCACAATGTGAAATGTCCCTGTTGAAGTCATTTTCACAAAAACAACTAAAAAGTGAATTGCCCTATGGAAGTAATTTGTCCCAAATGCCACCACCACAATCTGAATTGTCCCTGTAGAAGTCAACTGTTACAAACATTGCAACACGTAAATTGCTCCGGTTGAAGACAGTTGTCACAAACACAACCACAGTGAAAATTGTTGCTGTTGAAGTCAGTTATCATAAAACACAACCACAACGTGAATCATCTCTGTGGAAGTCAGTTGTCACAACCACAACCACAACGTGAATTGTCTCTGTATAAGTCAGTTGTCACAAACATATCTACAACGTGAATTATCTCTGTTGAAGTCAGTTGTCACAAACACACCACAACGTGAATTGTCTCTGTATAAGTCAGTTGTCACAAACACAATCCACAATCACGTTGTAAACTATCCCCTGTAGAAGTCAGTTGTCACAAATACAGCCACAATGTGAATTGTCTCTGTATGAAGTCATTTGTCACAAACACACAACCACAATGCAAATTGTCCTTTTGAGGTCAGTTGCCACAACCGCAATGTGAATAGTCCCTGTTGAAGTCAATTGTCACAAACAAAAACCACAGTGTGAATTGTCCCTTTTGAAGTCAGTTGTTACACCAAAACAACAACAGTGTAAATTGTCCTTTTGAAGTCAGTTGCCACAAAAACAACTACAGTGTAAATTGTCCTTTTGAAGTCAGTTGTCACAACCACAACCACAGTGTGAATTGTCCTTTTGAATTCAGTTGTCACAAACACAACTACAATGTGGATTGTTCTACTGAGGTCAGTAGTCACACAAACACAACCACAGTGTAATTGTCCTTTTGAATTCAGTTGTCACAACAACAAATACAACTACAATATGAATTGTCCTTTAGAAGGTCACAAAGTCAATGTGAATCGTCCTTTTGAAGTCAGTAGTCACAAATACAGCCACAGTATGAATCGTCCTGGTAGGAGTTCACGTGCGCTGGTACGGGAAAAGCTCTCCATCTGTCATACACACAACCCCAATGTGAACAATGCATCAGTCAAACACAGTGACATGACATTATCATGTAATGACCAGGGAAAGAGTAAAAGGGTTATATTTTTGTAAAAACATTCTTTTCCTTTCTCTAGCCATCAAAGAGAAAATTTACTTTGTCATGAATCATAGTAATGATCATGTTAATGATAATGACAACAATGACGATATAATAATAATAACAACAATAATATGCATAATAACACATAATATGTAGACACAGAATTATAAATTTTATTATTCTAATTGCAGTTTTCGACACACACAAATATAGCTAGCAGAAAAAAAATTACAAACCGTCATACATCGCTAAAAAGCAACATAATTCAGAAAGGTACATGACTGTTATAAAGGAAACATAAACACAGTTTAAGCAAAATTGACTCAAGTACCATTCCATTCCCGAAGGACTTACACTCGGGCAAGTACAACGAAAACTTATATTTTGCTTGTAATGTCTCACTTTCGTCAGGATCTGTGCAAACTGCTTACAGTTCAAAACAAATGCATATTCGTTTCCGCAAGCACGATCTGTGTTGTTTGTTGTTTGTTGTGTGAGCGTTGTTAGTGTGTGAGCGTTGTCAGTGTGTGAGCGTTGTTAGTGTGTGAGCGTTGTCAGTGTGTGAGCGTTGTTTAGTGTGTGAGCACTGTTAGTGTGTGAGCACTGTTAGTGTGTGAGCGTTGTTAGTGTGTGAGCGTTGTCAGTGTGTGAGCGTTGTTAGTGTGTGAGCGTTGTTAGTGTGTGAGCACTGTTAGTGTGTGAGCACTGTTAGTGTGTGAGCGTTGTTAGTGTGTGAGCGTTGTTAGTGTGTGAGCGTTGTTAGTGTGTGAGCGCTGTTAGTGTGTGAGCGCTGTTAGTGTGTGAGCGCTGTTAGTGTGTGAGCGCGGAAATCGAATTTCCTCATCCCCCTCCCCACTCCTTTTTTTTTTTTTCTTTTTTTTCTTTTTTTTCCCATTCTTCTTTTTTTTCATTTTTGTTGTTCGCTTATTTGTCGTTGCTCTGCATGCATTTTTGCTTGTGTAATGTATGTTGTGTATTGCATACATAATTTGCAGATTGTGTTCATAAGAATTCTTTTGTTTGTATCGAAGCTTATGTGGCTTTTGAACTAAGAAAAGCTAGATTAGAGACTCGAATATTAAAAATTCCCCCCCCCCCCCCCCATCCTAATATCATTCTAACTTCTTAAAATGATACTACTTCTACTACTACTGCTGATGCTGATGCTGATACTCCACACATACGCTAATATTTCTTCAGCCTCACATCTGTCTAAGTAACGGTGTGTTGGCTTTGAGATAACAGCACAGACAGATATGGTGAAGAATAGCAAACAGTTCTTTGAAGTTCTTCAACAGACTCACAAAAAGCTCTCAGGCAAACACACAGACAATGAAACTGAAAAAAGAGACGTGCGAAAGAGCACTATACGTACATTGTTTGCTGTTCTCTCTGCTGTTCTCTCATACAGAAGGGAAACTGTAAGGGGGTGTGTTGTGATAGAGATTTGATGGATATATATGTAGACAGGTACAGAGTCAGCCTGTCAGACAGGCAGACTGGTAAGACAGGAACAGGCATACAAACAGACAGTATAGCAGATACAGGAAGGGGGGGGGGGGGGGGGGGGGGGGGGGGAACAAACACACATACATCGTAACAGAGTCAGACCAGTAATACAGGAACAGATAGACAAACAGACAGTAGAGCAGACACTGGGAGAAAAACAATCACACTACATCGTTACAGAGCCAGCCAGTCAGACAGACCAGTAAGACAGGAACAGACATACAAACAGACAGTATAGCAGACAAAGGGGCAAGAACAATCACACATACATTGTTAAGGAGTCAGCCAGTCAGACAGACAGACAGACCAGTAATACAGGAACAGACAGACAAACAGACAGTATAGCAGACACTGGGAGAACAACAATCGCACACACATCGTTACAGAGTCAGCCAGTCAGGTAGACAGACAGACCATTAATACAGGAACAGACAGACAAACAGACGGTATAGCAGACACTGGGAGAACAACAATCACACATACATCGTTATAGAGCCAGCCAGTACGACAGACAGAGACAGACAGACCAGTTAGACAGGAACAGACATACAAACAGACAGTATAGCAAACAAAGAGGGGGAAGAACAATCACACATACATCGTTATAGAGCCAGCCAGTACGACAGACAGACAGACAGACAGACAGACAGACCAGTAAGACAGGAACAGACATACAAACAGACAGTGTAGCAAACATAGGGGGAAGAACAATCACACATACATCGTTACAGAGTCAGCCAGCCAGTCAGGCAGACAGACAGACAGACAGACAGACAGACAGACAGACAGACAGACAGACAGACAGACCAGTAAGACAGGAACAGACATAGAAACAGACAGTATAGCAGGCAAAGGGAGAAAAAACAATCACACATACATCGTTACAGGGTCAGCCAGTCAGCCAACAGACCAGTAATACAGGAACAGACCTACAGACAGACAGTAACGCAGACACTGGAAGAAGAACAATCACACCTACATCGTTACAGAAGTTCCATTGTAAAGTCTGGAAGCGCTGAGAGAATTTGTAGTTGAGATCCTACCGTGAATTCAAAATCAGCCAGACCAAACTCCAGGGGCACCAGTGTCGGCACCGCTGCCCCACCAATCAATCAATCAATCAATCAATCAATCAATCATCAATCAATCAATCAATCAATCAATCAACCAACCAACCAACCCAACCAACCAACCAACCAACCAACCAACCAACCAACAACCAACCAACAATCAATCAATCAATCAATCAATCAATCAATCAATCAGTCAATCAATCAATATCAATTTATCGGTCTAAAGTTCTGGTAGGGACAATATAACACTTTTCTTACACTTTTCCTTTCCTTTTCCAACTTTTCCCCACTCCCCCCCTCCCCCCCCCCCCCCCCCCCCCCCCCCCCCCCCCCGCTCCATCTTGCTCCTTGTCTCTTTTATCGTTTTAATCACTGTTACCATTTTTTTAT
>JADBJO010000933.1:155000-162500 GCA_016801955.1 Conus betulinus
TGCTGTCATCTTCGTCGCTGTAGTCCTCATCACGATCGCCGTAAAGATTGCCATCGACACCACTGCAATTGTCTTCGTCTCCCATGTAGTTGGTCTTCCACAGCGTCAGCATCGCTCTGTCTGCAAGTCGTTGACATCAACATATATATATATATATATATATATATATATATATATATATATATATATATATGCTATTGTCCCCTCCAATAGAGACTCACAGAACGCAGGAGGGACTCTTCACCTGTCGGAGCATACCTGCACTCCGAGCAACACTAGTTTGACATGGACAACGTCAACATCCTGGACAGAGAAAACAAGTGGGTTCCAACGAAGGGTCAAGGAGGCCATCTGCATCGCAGCCACCAACCCCCCCGCTCAACAGGGACCGGGGCCGCTACACCTTGCCCCGGGTGTACTCTTTACTGATTCGGTCACGTAACTTGGGTACGTCCCATGGTCACGTGATCTGAATCGAGAGTTCACACAGTCAGCAACAGGATCGCTAAGGATGATGGCTGGATGGCTGTCGAAAGCTACGAGTGGGTAGTGCACTTTCTTTTGTTGCGAGACCAGGTCTAACTTCAAGTAGCGATAAGCTATTGTCTAGTAAATCATGTTTACCCCGTCGTCATTATCGACACTTTTTTTGTTGTTATTGTAAACACAGTGGTCAATGATGTTGTTGTTATCGACGTCAACGACGCCGGCAATGGTGTTGTTGAAATCATCAATAACAACAGCAGTTTCACACGTGTCGTAATGGACGACACTGATGTATATACTGCAACGCGAGTCCGAAACACAGAAGTGAAGGTGGCTGCACACCAAAAATCAATGCGCCAAAGCCTTGTTTAAAGAGTCAAGTATTTACAGACTGGCTCAATTAGATTGTTTTGAGAAACTTTATTGTGTCTGAAAGTTGATTCTCCTCATTTCCTTTCATATGGCCATCAAGGTACAAGCCAGGTGGTTCCAAGCATACAGATTAAGATAAAAGGAATGGGACTATTTGTGTGTTTGAGGCTGGCGCAAAGATAGGGAGACGGGTGGGTGCGAAGGCCTGAAAATATGTGTGAACTAAGAGGAAAGTCATGTATTTAAAGATTGTGTTTTTATCGGTGAAGATCCTCCCAAACAAGGGAAATAATTGGTGGGCAGTTGTCCTTTCGATCAATTATCAGATTAACATTAAACGGTGGCTCAAATTCATGGCAGGCCTCAAAACGCTGAAATTGTTTATATAGTGTTTTAGAGCAAAATCCTAATTGTGGCGTGTGGCCAGTAATGTGAAAATTCTTTATTTTAAAGCCTTAAAAAAAATAATTAATAAAAAAAAAAAAAAAACTAATTCCTTAGTTCGTTGTGCACTCTGTCCAATGCAGACAAGAAATTCCTTACCCCCCACTCCCTGTCGTCTCTCGCTTCTCGTTCTTTCCTGCGTCCTCTCTGCTGCATCCCCCCCCCCCCCCCCCCCCCCCCCCCCCCTCCCTCTCTCTCCCACCCTTTCCCCTTCTCGAGTCCGCTCACAGACGAATAGATAGACACGCAGACAGACAGACAGACAAATAAACACACACACACACACACACACACACACACACACACACACCATAAATAACACTGGGCGTCACAGCACTCGACTCCACGGTTGAGGTCACGATTTGCGTCATTGATGACGTTACCCACGTTGACGTCAGAGTGGTGTTCTTCAAAATGAGCAAAAGTCCGCCAATCGGCAAGATCTCGTAGCTTATCGTGCCGCCGACCGTGACAGTGAGATGAGCACGTGACCCCTCAAGCATGCTGATTGTCGCGCGCTTCAGTAGGTCTGTGTAGCCCGTGTTGAACACCACGTAGAAGTCAACGTATGGAAAAGCCGTTCTCAAAACTGCAATAACATTAAATGATGATGATGATAGAAATGATGATGATGATAATGATGATGGTGATGATGCCTGTGTGTGTGTGTGTGTGTGTGTGTGTGTGTGTGTGAGAGAGAGAGAGAGAGAGAGAGAGAGAGAGAGAGAGAGAGAGAGAGAGAGAGAGAGAGAGAGAGACGCTGTGCATAATACTAATCATACTGTTCACTTAAGGATGTACGAGCAGCAATACAAACACTGTTCCGATCTCCTGCACACCCTGTCACCCTCTTTCTCCCTCTCGCTCCACCACCGTTTGCCATTAGTGCTATAATTTCCAAGATGATGATGATGATGATGGTGATATTATGGAATATATCGTTATTATTATATCATCATTATCATTGTTGTTGTTATCATCATCATAATTATTATTAACCTTATTTCTATTACTATTATTATAATCATTATCATCATCATCATCATCATTATTATTATTATTATTAACTGTCATCATCATCATCATCATCATCATCATCGTCATCGTCATCATCATCATCAACATCATCATCATCATCATCATCATCATCATCATCATCACAACATCATCATCATTATTGTTGTTGTTACTGTGTTGTGTATGGTGTTGTAGGAGCTGTTTTTTGTTTTCATCATCATCATCATCATCATCATCATCATCATCATCACCCTCATCATCATCGTCGTCGTCATCATTACTACCATGATCATTATCATCACCAGCATCAGCATCTCTTTCATTATTATCGTCGTCATCATCATCATCTTCATTACCATTATTATTATATTATTATTATTATTATCATTATCGTTATTATCACTGTTACTATCAGTATTTATTATTATTATTATCATTATTGTCATTATTATCATCATTATATGATATCATTATTATTACCAGTATTGTCATCATTACTATCATTCTATTGATCATAATCATGATCATGATCAGCATCGTCAACATCATCAGCATCATCATTATCATCGTCATCATCGTCGTCGTCATATTACATTATGGACAGCTTACCTAACTCATTGATGCCGCATCCTTCGTACAGCAGATGGAAATGGGAGGATGCTTTGAAGATCTGCTGAATCTGGTAGGGATCAACACCAACAGCTTGTCACTGGAGTCTGTCTGTCTGTTACTTTCTGTTTTTTTTTTCTATATGTTCTTAATCTAACATCATCGTTGTTATCATCATGACCCCAACTGTCAGAGCCATTATCGCCGTCGTTGTAAACGTTGTCTTTGTCGTTACTTTCTCTCTTTCTTTCTATCTGTTCTTGATAAGAACACCATCATCGTTATTGTCAAGGCCCACAATTGACATCACCATCATCGCTGTCGTCGTAAGCGTTGTCATGCTCTTCAGTTTTATATGATGGTCAATTTTGCTATATTTCTGTCACGATACTCTGTTCTTACACACCGTGCTTGCCAAACAGGTCAGAAAAGAGCAACGTTGGCGGTTCGAGCCTTGTTTGAGACACCTTTATACCACGACCACCCCTCCCCTTACCCTTTCCCTGCGCATTCCCCGCTACTTCCTACCCTCTCTCTCTCTCTCTCTCTCTACTACTCTCTCTTAAAGACAAGAAAAGACGTGAGTGCAAGTCTTCTTCCTCAGACAGTTAACAAAGGCTTCATTTACAGCTTGTCGTACTTTTTTTTGCACGTAAACCAGCCTAGGACCACAAAGCAGTTTCCCCTGGAGATATTTTGGAAACAAAGACCCTGAACAAGTGAAATAAACAAACACCCCCACCCACCCACTGAATCAAGAAACAAAGAAACACACAAAACAAAACGTATGCAGAAAGAATAAAGAAAATGTGTAAAAAAACTATTTTCGTTTCCAGAACCCATGAGAAGGACCATTTTCGCACTGTAAATGATCTCCATGCAGTCTGGAGGGTCATGGAAAGAAGGAAGATATACACAGCATGCACTGTACGTCTTAGAGAGGACATGGGCACTGCAAAGCGTGACCCCCGTCGTTCAAGGTACCGTAACAACTCTGGGTGGCAAGATCCTCCCCTGTGCTCAGAGGCACTTTAGAGCAAAAGATTCTCCGAACAATGGAACCTAATATGAAGTCTTCAGAGACGGTCCCCGGTGCACCAGTACCTTCAAAATCGCTAACCAAGAGCGAAAATCTAAATGTGGAAACGTTTGTTGTCAAACAGCGGGAACACACGTATTTTTTTTGTCTTTCACTTTCTCTGATTTTTTTTTTTTTGTATTTTTTTTATTTTTCATTATTTTTGTCAGTACAAATCAACAAACATGTTTTTTATTGCACATATTGCATGACTCAGATCTTGTAAAAATTTCCAACGTGGAAAGATTTCTTCTCGTATCCCCCTCCTGTCAAAATACTGAACTGACTGATGACAATCTAACTGTATTGTATGATTTTTTGTCATGTTAAAGTGTTCCACGCATTTTCTGTGATGAAACTTTCCTTTCTCTTTGATAAAAAAAGGCGTTTGCAGGAGAGTGGGGTCAGGAACGAAGTGAATATTCCCTCCAATTACAGTACACACACACACACACACACACACACACACACACACACCACGTCACACACACACATGGAAAAGTTTTAGGGAGAAAAATCTGGATCTCTTAACATCGTTCTCTCTTTACATTAAAATTCGCTTCTTTTGATCGTTTCAAAATTGTCTCATGCACCCAGTCCAGAAATCACAGAAGTTCACAAAAAAGATCGCGCCTTTGGGGATGTACTTTCCCTTCAAACAGAATGGGGACTCACCTCCAGACAGAAGAGACGCTGATAGTGCTGGAAGGTATCCGAGTCCGGGTCTCCCAGGTCTGTGTGATACGTGAAGTTGAAGAGAAGGTACCTCAGTGTAACATTATTGTCTGGAAAAGAATGGTATTGATATCTGTGCTTTTTATTCACGTAATGAAGCAAGAGGACTGAAATACAGCTACCGAATCAGTAACGTAATTCACGATCGCCTCTCACTTTTGTGTCGTAATGACAAAGATATCCTAGTTTTTGCTGTTGTTCTTATTCCTTTTCCCCACTCTATTGCAAGTAACGATTACAATGATTTCATAACCGTCCTTGCATGTCTGTGAAAATACACCGAGCTGAAAAGAACAAAAGCATTTTTGTGACTGAGTAGCATTTTAACTTATGCCTGCGTCGATTTTCTTAATTATTGCCCGTTCCCTCCCCCCAGTGTATTTAGTCAGTCCACGCCATTAACTTGACGTTTTTCAACATTCGGCAGCATCAAGGAAGACACAGCTTGTCAGTTTCAACAGTTTATTCGAACACGAAGTCATCATTACGTACAGGTAAAAGAAGTGTGTATCTTCAAAAGATGCGTCCATAATTATAGAATGTTTCTCTACTGCCCCTTGCCGTTCACTTCTCCGACCTTCTGTTGCAGTAGCTGCTTCCTGTTGTAATAGCTGTTCATTTTTCTTTTTTTTTTTTTTTGTTACTGTTGTCTACTGTTGTTATTATTGATGCCTTTCATTAATACTTCTGTTTTAATGACAATGTTGATGACCAAACTAGCCTAACAACCTACTGAGCAAAGTTTCATTCAGTTACCCAAAAACGGGAGGCTCCACAGTTGTGGTCGATGACATCATCACGGGTGACGTCATCGACATCGTCGGCAACCCTGTCGGACTGGAACTGCTGACGGTGGGCAAAGGGAGGTAAGTGGAGGGGGTGGGCTCCAGAGTTATCAGTCTTGGGGTCAAGTACAGGTCTCCCAGGTGAATGACCTCCACGATGTGAAGTTCGTCCAAGGTCAGGTTGACCTTGGGGGTCAGATGCAGCAGGATGTGAGAGATGCCCCACTTGAGATCGTTGGAGATTGGGGCGTCGAAATAGAGAGATGAAGACCACCTCGTCAGGTGCCGCTCTGTTCAACACAAGTCGATGGTTGTGAAAGAGGCGCTTTAGCCAGCGGACTAGTGGACACACACACTTCATCTGCCCCTTGAGGCCATGGTACATAGGAATTAAGGTCAGTTGATGAAAAAAAAGTTGAATGCATTAAGGACGAACATACCAATCAATGAATCAATGAATCGATGAATGAATGAATCAATCAATCAATCAATCAACCCATCAATCATTCATTCGTCATTCAAAATTCAATCAATCAATCAATCAATCAATTAATCGATGATAAAGACAACCAATTAGACGATCCATTAAGCCATCTGTCGATAAAGACGAAATTAGGGGGAGAACGTTTGTGAAACTGGGGACTAACGTATGGAATTCAATGGCCACAAAAGTGAGGAAAAAAAAACGAGAGAGAGAGAGAGAGAGAGAGAGAGAGAGAGAGAGAGAGAGAGAGAGAGAGAGAGAGAGACAGACAGATAGAAAGATAGATAGATAGATAGATAGATAGATAGAGAGAGAGAGAGAGAGAGAGAGAGAGAGAGAGAGAGAGAGAGAGAGAGAGAGAGAGAGAGAGAGAGAGAGATGCGGATATATTAATCATTAATAGGCCTTTGTCCCTCATGAAAATGGTTCATCTGAACAGACCGTTTCAAATTGTGACATAACCTAGCTGTTCAAACCTAATGCATTAAGATAAAAAAAAAACCCGATCGTAACTTTAACGTTTTATACAAGAAGCTGAAACACGTTTCTACGCGCTCGTTCACCATTACATGCTAAAAGAAAACTTTGTAGTAAGAGAGAATATATATATATATATATATATATATATATATATATATATATATATATATACATATATATTTTATTAAAATAGTATGGTAAAAGGAAGTTTTAAAATCATCAACAGATCTGTTTCGAGCGCTGGCTCTCGTCAGGATCCTGAGGAGAGCCAGCGCTCGAAACAGATCTGTTGATGATTTTAAAACTTCCTTTTAGCATACTATTTTAACAGATGTTGCTCCCCAAGGGGTTGAGCACTTTAAAAAATTTTATTAGGCATTTTAGTACTATTCTTGATATATACATATATATATATATATATATATATATATATATATATATATATATATATATATATATATATAACAATTTAAAACAGGTTAAAACGAAGGATTAAAACCTACAGATCTGTTTCAAGCTAAAAGCTCTCCTCAGGGTACAAACTAGGCGCACCACCGGTGTTATATAGTGTGTTGTGTGGGCGCGTGAGCACTGTGCGTGTGGCACGTGGCCTGTAGTTTTTTTTTTTTTTTTTATCTTTTTGGGGCGCGCGCGTTCATATATATATATATATGTGTGTGTGTGTGTGTGTGTGTGTGTGTGTGTATGTGTGTGTGTGTGTGTGTGTGTGTGTGTGTACACATCATACATATCTATATAATTCTCTCTCTCTCTCTCTCTCTCTCTCTCTCTCTCTCTCTCTATATATATATATATATATATATATATCAGCCCTGCCTCTCTGACGAGTCTGATCCAGCGGACGAAAGGCCTTGGAGCAGGCAATACAAATAGTTCTGTCTACAAGATGCGTCATGATAGTCTCAATAGCCTACTAGTGAAGGATTTTACATTTATAATGTATTTCCCTCACTTTTCATTCTTATATTCCTTATGCACCCCCCACGCCC
>JADBJO010000933.1:170000-175000 GCA_016801955.1 Conus betulinus
CATTGCCCCCAAGAGTTTCCCAGTTCAGCCGAGGCGACAATCGACGAACAGAAAGGGGGATAACTGTAAGTCAGCTCTGCTCTCTTTCCTTTAAAGATAAGAACAAGGCTACTTAGAATTATGATACGTGCGCGACATCACGCCGGTCTAAGGTGGTTGAGGATAAGCGTTTTCCCGTGTTTTCCGAGCAGATGTCTTCCTTGGTTCAGTAGAGGGAGAGAGTCAGACCGTGATATATGTTTTTAAGATATAGTAGCGTTCTATACCATTCATTTCTAGTAAACAGGCAAAAAGAATGATGAAAATGAATGCCGTGAGATATTCAGGTAGAGCTGATTTGGTGAAATAATCCATACGATAGTTAATCGTGTCCTGGTAGCTTGGCGTTACATACATACATACAAAATAAAAAAAAAAAAGAAAGCTTGGCATTACAATGTCCCGCAGGCAGACAAACTGTCAGTCAACAAGCAGAGACTTCGGCAGGCTGGCAGTGAAAGAATTAAGTTTCATTAAGGAGGCATCAATGTGTCCATAGTCCATACACGCTACGCCTCGTCTACTCAGCTATGAGACCATAGTGCGCAGGGCTGACAGCTTGAATATTCAATAAAGGAATAACTGGTGACAGGATCTCATAGACAGGATTTTTGTCTTGACATTCGCATAAACCCAGCGCGCTACGACAGAGAAGAAGATTTTCCTCTCGACGTTCAGAAGGGGTATGTGTCTGAACGCGTTGATGCCAGTTTTGCTGGTTAGGACGTACACTCAATCAGCTCTCATCCAATGGTCGCTGATCTTCAGGTTCCTCCATGCTGATCGTAATCATTCTGTTGAACCGCTCAAGGACATTGGAACTCTTCTACAGCAGTCAGGGTATTCCATTGGATGCAGGTGAACACTTGGCTCTAGCTGTCTTAACCACTTTCTTCACCTCACCCACTATTGCTGCTTTGTCCACCGCAAGCGTGACTGATCTGGGGCTGCTCCAGTGGTTAGTTTCCTGGCGAACTGGAAGGGGGTCTCTGAAACGCAATTTTGGGTTTTCTCCTTCTGTCTCTTCTCGGGCGTGATGATTTTGCTCTGCTGAGGGCACTGTGTTGTGCTGTCAGGTCTCTGCAGAGCCACTGTAGCCTTCACTGTCAGCATCTGAGGCATTGATGTGTACGTTTTGAGATTCAGCTTTCTCTTTAGGGTGATACCTATCTCTCGCTGGTGTCTAGATCTTTGAGGAGGTGTCCTCACTTTTGGTTGTACCATGCCGTAGATACCTATACAGGTCCCGTATACAATGTCTCCATAGGTGGCCAGTTTGTGCTGTTAGTTTGCTCTCGAGCTTGTGGGCTAACTTTTCGTCTGATTTTTCCCGTTCCTCTTCTGCTCTTGTGGGTGGCAAGTCTAGTTTCTGGCATGTGGCATCAATAGCCTGTACAAAGCGTGAATGTCTCGGACTCTTTGGTTTGAACCCTGCCCTTGGTTTTCCGACATCTGATCTTCTGACGCAGTACACTGCTGTTCATTCCATCGGAGTTTTCCTGCAGCCCCTTCTTCGTTGTGTGAATCTCCATGCCGCGTGAGATAGATCATTTCCTTTTCATAGATACATGGGAATTCCACGTGTTCATGATTCATAGTCCCATGTGGATTTATTCATTTATTCATTTATTTAAGCTACTTATTATTGAACTATTTATCTATATATTTGGATTTCCAGTCGTGATGGGGATGGTGTCGATGGATTCTCTCCCCTTTTCGGTGAAGCCTGGGAGCATCTGTCTTTGGATACAAGGTGTAAGTCGCTGAAGGGCAAGGTGGGGAACCATCCCGCAGAGCCCGTAAGTCTGGTCATTCCCAGATGTCCTCCGAGCTGTTCCACGAACTCAATGGTTCAGCCATGCGTTAGTAGAAAGACACTCATGGGAGAACTTGACACAGAAGGTATGCAGGGATGAAACTTCCCTCAGGCAAGCGTTTTGGTTCTGAACTTTATACGCTCTAAAGGCACCCAGGCTGCATCCTGGTCCTGACTCCTTGATGTCCCTCTGTCGTCTGGATTTGTTGCTGCTGCTGCCGGTATTTGAACCAACTTCTGCAGGGAGGAGTAGGGAGGGGAGAGAGGGGGGAGGGGAGGTGGAAGACATCCCAAGGCGTGGCCTTTTTTTTTTTTTTTTTTTTTTTAGACGGGTGTCTCATCCACATCATGATGTTTCCTCTAGCTGTGCTGTCCGCATATACGATCTCTGAAAGTACTTGTACCTTCCCTGGGTTAGCACTGCTTGAAATGAAACTGAGAACACGCTGTGTCGTTTCGTTGCTCTGACACTCTGGCGCCAAGGGCGGCATTTCAATAATCTGGGAATTTTTTTTTTTTTTGTTGTTTTTGACAGGAAAAGGCCAACATCGAGACTTTGACCTTTAAAAAAAAAAAATAGACAAAGTTTACACATTTTTTTCGCAATTCAGATCTTATGAATTATGAAATGAGACAATGTGTAACGATGACCCTTCACAAGATATGTCTCCAAACACTGTAATGTTGGGAGAAAGAAAGGGGACCCGAGGGGCAGGAAGAGGGAGAGACCACCAGCCACCCAGCCGGGTAGCCAGGCTATTAGAAAGGGGACCTGTGGGGCAGGAAGAGGAAGAGACCACCAGCCACCCAGCCGGGTAGCCAGGCTATTAGAAAGGGGACCTGTGGGGCAGGAAGAGGGAGAAACCACCAGCCACCCAGCCGGGTAGCCAGACTATCAGAAAGGGGACCTGTGGGGCAGGAAGAGGGAGAAAACCACCAGCCACCCAGAACCGGGTAGCCAGGCTATCGGAGGCTTACCTGAAGCCCAGAACATTGCAGTTGAAGAACCTGTCCTTGTAAGAACTGCGTTTGTAGAACTTCACCATCTGAAAAAAAAACACATACATATGTATACACACACACACACACGCACACACACACACACACACACACACACACACACACACACACACACATTTTGACAATGTGTACATTGCATAACATTAAGTATATTACGAATTCGCCCGCTAAATCTCTCATCACCATTAGCAAGTGGAAGAATTATTAATACAACTGATTCGTTTGTCTTGCTGGAATACAAACGCGTAATCATATTTCTAGTCAATATTCTTGCATGTAGACGAGGAGTGATTTTAAAGGCTAGAGAGAAAAATGCACATGATGGAAAGCGGGGGTAAGAGAGAGAGAGAGAGAGAGAGAGAGAGAGAGAGAGAGAGAGGCTCGCTCTTCTTGTTGGTAAAGTACTTTTTGGGGGCTAAAACTCACTTTCAAGGCACTGACGCACTTGACGTACAACCACGTCACAGTCCACTTACGTCATCACAGAATTCCCTGGTAATCTGGATAAACAAAGGTGACCGGGGGTCGCCCAGCTCTGGGGTCAAGGTCAGATTGAACACCGGCAGAGTCACGTGGATGAAAGTAAGATTTCCTGGGTCAACAGATATTAAATCGTTGTGTACAGGTTTCTTTACTATGTTAATCAACACCAATCTTAAACTGACGTGTTTTTTTTTTCTCTCTTGAGTCATGTGTTGTAAAGCGTATTAATTGTATGCTCCTTTTCCCCCTGCTTTTTTTTCTGATTCGTCAAGTGCATTAGCTTCAGTTCATTTTCTGAGGATATGTTATCAATTCTTTTATCTAAAGGTACACTAATTCCCAACTGTCCTGGAGTTCTTTCTTGAATCTGTATCATGCTCAGCGTATTCCTCAAATATCACACTAAAGCCGTTTAAAGCACATCATTTTTTCCCCCTGAAATTATTATACAAGCATTGCGATCCAAATGACGTAGCTTTGCAGAACTGTTTCTCAAACTCTTAATGTTGCACACATCTTGTTCTTCTTCTTTCCCGTCTTCTCCTTATGGTGATTCTGGGAATCCAGAGTATCATCTTCCTAATCTTCATTAAAAGCTATATAAACACACACACACACACACACACACACACACACACACGCACGCACGCACGCACGCACGCACACCACATAGTCTACCAACGTCTTTAGACCTTCATCAAATACTTTTCTGCCTTTCTCAGTTTTGATTCGCTCTCCGCGTCCATTACCACAGGTTATATTCGTGTCGAAGTCATCAGCACTGCTATATTTATGGGAACAGTTGTTGGATGGACTGCACAGGTGTACACTCAATCGGGAGCATGGATGATGGAATCGGAAACAAGACACACGAAACACAAAAAAAAAAAAGATTCATTCAACATCTGCACTCCTTACGTGGAGGGTCGGTGCGATTGACAGGTCTCAGATGATTGGTTGCTCCGTACGGCGTGACCACGAGGGCACCAATCATCTTCACCAAGTGCTCGTGCCACTCCACGGTGCGCGCGCCGCTCATTAATATGTAAATTAGTCCCTGTTGCAAAGGTCGAGGTTCACGGCCGTCGAAGAACAAGGTGAAGGCCACTTTCCCTTCGTCTGGGCTGCGAGAAGGACAGGTTTACACTGATCAGCATCAGTAGAAGGATATGATAATGTGTGTGTGTGTGTGTGTGTGTGTGTGTGTGTGTGTGTGTGTGTGTGTGTATCCTGCATACATTTTAGACATTGATTTGTTAAAACTTGTAAAGCGGCCTGTAGCCTACAATGTATTGTTAGGATGCGCTCTACAGAAGTGGTACTCATGATCATTATCATTACTGTTATCATTAACATTATCATTATAATGATGATGATGACAACGATGATTGCAATGCAGCACTTCTTGATTGTTCTTGTGAGGTTAACAATGACGATGATACATTTCCTTCGACAATCATGGACGATTAAAAACAAAGCCATGTCATGATCAGCGTGTTGTGAACGTGTTACGACCGATGCGTGGACACCATTGTTGCCTCTGAGCTCGGCACAATGTGATCTTTATGATAATGATAATGGCGGTGACGATGATGTAATGATAATGATACTATTACTACCCCTACTTCTACTATTAGTAAAC
>JADBJO010000933.1:185000-205000 GCA_016801955.1 Conus betulinus
TCGGTAACCTCCGTGTGTGTCCGCCTTAGTGCCGCCATTGGTCTGGTGGCAAGCAAGTATTTTCTCAGAGATCAGAGATTTTCTTTGTTGTAGTTTGAAACTCTCAGTTGTTTAAGGATGATTATCGTTTGATTTGTTTGAAGCGCAGCAGCGAGTCAATAAACATACATGGTTGGTGTATTTTCCGCGCTGTAAGAGAAGGACTATGTAAAATCTTGAAGTGGAACGTAATCTAGTCAATCAGGATTACCATGATTTTCATGCGACGCCCATTTTCCGCCGAATTCAAGTGATTGGTCGTTCTTCGTTTCATTGTCCTGAATGTTATTGTCTTGCCCGAAGAAGACCTAAGAGGTCAAAACGCGAAGTGTTTTGTCTGGTAATTCGTTTGTTCCTCATAACTGGCGGATTTACTTTAAATCCTTTTAAAGTTGTCAGGATTATCTTGTCTATGATACTGATGGTCAGGGTACGATATAGTTTTCTTTCTCACCTGCCTAAGAAGCAAGTTGGCAAAGTTTGTAACTCGTTCCTTGACAAAAGCCATTTGCCCAACAATCACCGATGCTTTGAAATTCTACGAAGTGAGCTTTCCCCCCTTTTTTGTCCTCCAACTTTTTGGCTTTTGTCCTTTTTTTTTTTTCTTTTTCCTTTTTGTTCATTTTAATGTGGGTCCCCCATCTTAAAACTCAGTTTTTTTCCCCTCCTCCTACCTCGACACATAATATTTTCAAGAATCTGCGGGAGCACTTTTGATTTTTGCAACGATGTTTATTTTTATTATAGGTTACCGCACTTTCATAAAATCGTTCGTGACACCGTTGCGGCCTTTGTTTTCTTCTTAATTTGATGAAAAGAAGGGTGTGTGTGAGTGGAGGATGGGGTAGTTGGGACGGGGATGGGGTATGCATTTGGTGTCATGGCATTGCAACTGAACTTATAACATTTGTGATTTTGTACGTTCACTATTTTACTTATGAGCTTGTTTCCCCTTCAAAGACCAGTCATGTTGGAGCGAATGGCAACTTGAAATTCGAAATTTTGTTAAAAATTGCTTAGCTAGAGATTTTAAGAGCTCTGCGTCATTACTGGGAGATGACATTTTGTTACATTCGTTGGAACAGCTGATTCAGGGATTCTTTTCTGAAAAATGAAAAAGCGTGTCAGTTTTTATCGTGAGGTAGCCTTGGGAATACGCTTTAGCCGATTTGATTTTGGAAAGTGCACGCACGATAATTTTTGTGAACTGCAACGTGAATACAATGGTTGTTTAGTTATTTATCTTTACGTTAGATACGCAAAGAAAAAAAATACTATGAGTTCTACCATCTTCATTTTAATCATGATGATGATGATGATCATTATTGCTGTCTTCTTCTTCTTCTCCTCCTCCTCCTTCTTCTTTTCTTCTTCGTCGTCGTCGTCATCGTCGCCGTCGTCGTCTTCGTCGTCCTCGTCACCATTATAATTATAGTTATAATTGCTGCTGCTGCTATTATTATTACTGTTGTTAATATCATCATCATCATCATCATATTATTATTATTATCATTATTATTATTATAGTAGTAGTAGTAGTAGTAGTAGTAGTAGTAGTAGTGGTGGTGGTTAGAAGTACTTATGTAATCTATTTTTAAAAATTCGTTTTTTATCTTTATCATTTACATGAACTATATAGATTGAAATAAACTGACATCCTGTGAACTGCCATTCAACACAGGTGTGTGTGTGTGTGTGTGTGTGTGTGTGTGTGTGTGTGTGTGTGTGTGTGTGTGTGTAAGTGCGTGCGTGCGTGCGTGCGCGCGCGCGCGCGTGCGCGTGTGGTTTACTCTCTCTCTCTCTCTCTCTCTCTCTCTCTCTCTCTCTATATATATATATATATATATACATGTGTATATACACGTGTGTGTGTGTGTGTGTGTGTGTGTGTGTGTGTGTGTGTGCGTGCGTGCGTGCGTGCGTGCGTGCGTGTGTGTGTGTGTGTGTGTGTGTGTGTGTGTGTGTGTGTGTGTGTGTGTTTGTGTGTCTCTGAGTGTTTAGTATGCATGTCGTATCTGTTTATTCATTTGTGATATGCATGTATTGACTGCTGTGTGTAGGAAGGGGGGGGGGGGGGGGGGGGGGGGGGGGGGGGGGGGGGAGATGGAAGAGCATGAGAGACCGCTGCGATAGAGAACTGGTCTGAGATATGAGTATGGCAGTATGGCAGTGGAATTCTTGCTAGTTTAAAAAGTTCTGTCATTGTCCTTCTTGGTGATTTCCCCTGCATCTTGGCTTGGATCGTCCTGCAGAGCAGACCATTGACACTGAGTATCGACACGGTTCTGTGTGTTCAGCATTGTTCCATCTACCCTTTACCTTCACTGGGTTTTACCTTCTTTTGTTTTGCTTTCCTCAACTGAATGTAAGGTGCGGGGCTACGGAGACCCAGTAACTACAGAAACGTTGCAGTTTAAATTTGACGGCATCTCTGTGTTTTAACAGTGGTTCTTAGCAAACGCTGACGTAACGGAGAACAGGGGAAATCCCTCAGCAGTGTCTGTGAATAAAGTTTCGGAGAAATACACTTCGGATGTTGCCGATATAACCTCTAACTTTAAAGCACTCTCCAGAATCAGACCCAGCACTGTCAGAGCTACAGTTTGTTAAAGAGGCTACTCCTTTCACGGTCAGACCAACAGACTTTGAACAAACAATGACGTAATATGCGCAGTACGTTATATAGCCTTCCTAAGAGATGACGTTCGAAAACCTGCAAGGGAGGCAATCTGTGTTAGAAAAAAAAAAAAAACGCTCAGCGAGAGTGACCCCGCCGTTTTTTGTGGGACAGATGCCGTTGTTGGGAACGTACCAAGCAATTTTTGCCTCATCAAGTCAATTTGATAGTTCAATCAGAGAGAGAGAGAGAGAGAGAGAGAGAGAGAGAGAGAGAGAGAGAGAGAGAGAGAGAGAGAGAATGCCAAAACAAAAGCATGATACAGCAAGCCCACAACGCAGACAGTCAACATCTCAATTTTATTACTGAGCCGTGCTTTGAATCAAATATTTGACATTCCAAATCTGTTTGTCGGACCCCTAAACTGAGAAGAGGGTAACTCTGCTTGCAATGGAAAGACAGGCATTAAATTCCTTTGATTTATTTTCCGGAGGAGGTCTGTCCCAAAGAGTGAGGAGTAGACTTCAAGAGCAAAAGTCTTTGTCGTTGCGGAAATGTCCTCGTCGATGTTTCTGATGTCAACATGTGTACGTAATAATCACTTACTATATACCCCCTTTATTGCTTTCACAATCAATTACCTTGTGTCGTGTTCATTCTACTCACTATTAGACTCTGTGTGTCCTCTTTTTGCCCTTGCCTTTAATTACTGTGTGTGTTCTTTTCGGTGCTTATTATCAATTACTGCATATATCCTTTACTATACGCACTATTAATTACTATACACCCATGTATTGTATGATTAGTGCATATACCTTGCATTGCGTTCACCATGAATTACACTATGTCCCCTTTCATTGCACTACTAATCACAAGTTCACAAGTTGTTTATTTTGTCCATGAAGGAAAATTATTTTGTGGTGACACATTGCAACATCACATCATAAAACACGGTGTAAAATACAATGGATTATTTACTGTACATCGTTCGCTATTGAGCACTCACTATTTATCACTGTATGTCCCCATTATTGTATTCACATTACTCACATCATCCGCTTTATTGCCTTCATCAATAGGTATTGCAAATCCTCCTTATATACTCACTATTAAAAGCCGTTTGTCCGCTTCATTGCATGTACTATTAATCACCCTATGTCCCCAGTACTGCACTCATTGTTAATTATTGTATGTTCCTTTATTGCAAATTGATGTATGTGCCTTTTATTGCACAGACTATTCATTACTGTACGTTCCCCTCAATGTATTCACTACTAATTAATGTAGTGGGAATACTGACGAACAACGGTAAACATGGATTTGGTTCTCACCTGGACAGCAAGAATTCTTCTCTTATAATTTACAGATGATATGGTTTGGTGTTCCGCTACGCCCGGCGGACATCAGAATCAGTTGAATAACTTGCAGAATGCTTCTGCCACACAAACTGACGATGAACCTTTGTAAAAATGATATATTATCCATTTCAGTTAAGGAGTTAACGAGTTTAAATCAGGTATGTGTTTTCAACAGTTGTAGATATTTTGGTTTTAACTCCCAGTTCAAAAATGGCTTTTGATTTCGCATTGGATGAATACACCAGAAATTCTGTTTGGTCAGACATGTTGGATGTATGAGTGCCTCGTGGACGACGAGAAAAGGTGGTACGTTTGTGACTTTTTCTTTTTCCTTCTTTCTTCCTAGGTTATTGAATGGAACTGTTTGAAAGTGTGTGTGTGTGTGTGTGTGTGTGTGTGTGTGTGTGTGTGTGTGTGTGTGTGTGTGTGTGTTTATTTGTCCCCCCTCCACACTTCCACCTTCCCGATTAAGCATACTCATTTTCATGTTGATTCTTCTTTTTATTATCAATGTTGGAAAAGCAATAACAAAAAACCATTCATCAACCATTCATTCACCCTCTCACTCACTCACTCACCCACCACTCACCCACCCACCCACCCACTCACTCACTCACTCACTCACTCACTCACTCACTCACTCACTCAATCTTTCTCTCTGTGTGTACCCACACAACCACCTAACACCCTTTCCTTCGTTGAATATCTGCGTAGATGACCTTTCGGAAACAGGCAATGATATAACAAGACAGTAACAACAACAACGATAACAAGAAGAATGACAACATCGAATGACGTTCGTCTTCAATATCGTTTCAGCACATTGAACACAAATCATCTCTTTTTCCATATCTTTCCAGCATATTAAACACCGACAATCCCGTCACTTATCGTGAATAAACCGTCTTTTGTTAGCATGTGGTCTAGTTGTCATACTCAGTCTGGAAAGACGATTTTGTTACCTCTTGTTTGTAATGACTGGGATTTCTTTTCTTTTTTTTTTATTTCGATCAGAAAAAAAAAACAATTTCAACTGAGAAGTAGCTAGCGAAGAGAGCAGGCAGATGGTATGGGGGAGGGTGGAAGCCCCATTTCCTTTATTTTTGCTTTTTTGTGTGACCCCCTCCCCCCCCTCCCCCGCCCCCACCTATTTGGTTTTTCCTTTGAATACGAAAGAAAACAATAATCTTTTCTTTTTATGAAAAGAAAAACACCCCTGAAAATATTCAAGTGTGTCTGGGTTTATTCTTGCTTTGTTGAGCACAATTTTTGTTTGGTTGTGAGTTCTTTTAGATATCTGGCTCTGTATGTGGTCTGTATATTGCGAGTGTTTTGACATTTGTCTGTTTTTCATGTCCTAGTGTCCATATTCTGTTAACTGCTGATGCTTAAAAGATGTTTGACATTTAGCAGGTGAGGCAAATATTTTAATTGCAGGTGCGTGCAAGTGCTCCCAACCGAAATGGATAATCACGGTTTCGTTTTCATCCACAACATTAACAATGTAACTGACTATTACTTCACTAAGCTCGCAAAACAATATTATACCATACAAAACATGCATTGTAAGACTTCAGACATAAATAGTAAGTGTCCTTTTTATTCCTCGTGTCATTTTTTTTCCTTTTCTCCTTCATTCATCCTTTTTTTTATCCCCCCCATTATATATACATATGTAATGTAATGTAATGTATGTAATGTAATGTAAAAAGGATATTTATATAGCGCTTAACATCGCAAGAGCCCAAAGCGCATATCACCGAAACACACACACACACACACACACACACACATATATATATATATATATATATATATATATATTTTTTTTTTTTTTTTTTTTTTTTTTTTTTTTCTTTTAGCAGAGGTAACAATTCGCTCACATTCCATGAATCGTCCAAACGTACAAAGGCGTAGGCACACATATATCTGGTTCATTTACAAGAAGGACAAAATATGTTTTAGGTGTCAGTGTTTTTTCCTCTGCTCAACTTCCTGTGGTGTTGTTCATTTAAGTGTCTACATGTATCTGGTTTTGTTGCTGTGTTAGTTGCCCGTGGTTTCTGTCGTCTGTATTCTTTTACCTTCTTGAGCTAGTTTGTATGTTTTCCAAAGCCACGACTGGTTACATTTGTTTGCTTGTTTGGGGGTCGTCTGTGTGTATTGGATAGTTACAAATGCTGTGTCTTTCTGTTCTGTTTTTATCAACATTTTATAAGTCTTAAGGCAACATGATGGCAGCAGATGAAACCTTGATGATGACATATCCGAGGTAATGTGAAGAAAGAGGACATCATGAGGCACGATATTTCATTTGGTATTCAAATGTGACATGTACTGATGACAGATTAAAAAGAAATGTTCATTCTGTCGATGGAAAAGACCTTGTTTACAATCTTCCAGGCATTCCATCATGAGAGTTCATCTAATTCTAATGAGGGAGGACCCGGGTATAAGAACATAGCAAGAGGTGTATGTTCATCGAAGAACTGGTCAGCAAAAAAAATCTCTTCAAATCGAATTTTGATTATAATCTGTTCGCTTCATTTTTTTTGTGGTAACATGTTTCTATGATAATTTTGAGCATTAGTTTCCGTCTGGATCTCTTTAATAAAACTTTCTGTGTTGCAACATGATGTAGTGATCTAAACTCTTGTTTGATTTTCTAAATACGGACAGCCCGAGTCTTTATGTCTTCTCTTCATAGTGTTTTGTTCTGCAAATTCTGTAGAATGTTTTCTTGGTTTTGAGCGGTAATTGGAAGCTTAATATGTTCTGCATATTTAGTGTCTGGCATGTTGTTTCACTGACTAGCCCCGTCCCTTTCCAACCCCCCCCCCCCCCCCCTCTTTATTTTTTAACCATTGTTATGGAAAAGCGTCAACTGTTGCGAATTGGTTCAGTATTGCAGTTTGTAGATTTTATTCTGTGTTATGTAGAAGTTTTGTCATGTGAAGTGGCCTGGATATATGTAAAGATAATTTCTTCGCACCAGTGCATTCTCCACGCCGGGGGAAAACATGTTGATTCTTATATTGCATTAACTTGTCATTCCATTTAAGATGTGAACGCCCATGGTATTGGAGATCGGAAGAAATCTTCACTGGTAATATTTTGTTGGCTGAATCTACCTACTCACGCAAAACTTTGGGTTCTTTGGAGGGTTTGATGTGATGTATATTACATTTGTTTCGCGAATTCTACATACATGTATACTAGTTTCTGTTTGTGAATTTTACGTCACTATTTTTTATCTAAGTGTGTACTCAAAATTGGCGCTTAGCAATAGGACATCCCGGCCCAGCTGCATACTTTCGAGCACAGTAATACGATGCTGAAAATTCCGAGGGCAATAACTTTGCGCTAAAATGTGTTACTAAAATAGATTTTCATTATACACAGAGGAAAGAGAAGAAAGACCATTTCTTTTAAAGTTTTGATGTGCCTGAAAAGTTATCGATAGTTATTTTTGTGTGGGTAAGCAATGACCAACCAAAAATCTGCACACGCTTTGGACAAAACCAAAATTCAGCTGTCATGAGCGACTAAACATTTGTTTTGCTGTTGGAATGATCAGACTACATTGGGAAGTACTGTTGGTCAGTGGTGAACTCAAAGGAAGTTTCAGATCTTTGTAACTTCCTTTCAATGTGTAACTTGCGAGATGCTGGTCACCTGCGAGATGCTGGTCACATGCACCTGCATCGCAACACTCGAATCTCGTTGTCGTGACGTATAGTTCTGTCTGAAAACGTCTCGCCATGCAACTTTAACCCAATCACATGAATCTCAGCACCCCATTTGATTTGGCTTTTGCGTCGTTTCTCCCATTTTTTTTTGTGAGTGACGTAACGACATCACTGCGCATGAGTAAAGTTTCGAGGGCAGTTTATGGATCACGTTGGGCTTGACTGCCTTTTATACAGCAAGTTTGTTCACTCTTCGATCATTTTCGTTTATGGTTATTGTAAATGTTCAAGAGAATATGAACAACTAGACCAGATGATGGTAGATTGAAAACAAAAGCATTGCATTTCGAGAGGTACCTCCGTTGTGTCTGTTTGCTTTGAAAGCCTAACTTACATTTCATCGTCGATACTGTTGGCGAGGAGTTTGCAGTATTTACAACGTTGCTAACGTTGTGCTCATGTTTGGGGGTATTTTGCTGTATACACATTAGCAGATCAGAATTACAGGACAATAGTTAAATCTACAAAGAAAGCATGCCTGAGCGGTCGATCGTTTTCGGTATCCTAAACGTACCTCCTGGTATCCAAAAGTCACTTTGAATTTTCCTAAGGGCTTTGTGTATTTCCAAAGGTCTTCAATGCACGTCATAGATATGACTTCTGCTTATGTTTTTACTGGATATATGACTTTGGAATAAAACTCCATTTTTTCTTCATTAGGCTTGCAACGTTCGGCTATCCACCACTGGTAAAATGTGTTTGTAACTTATTTACATCACTCATTTTTAATCCCCTTTTAATCACCACTGGTAAAATGTGTTTGTGACTTATTTACATCACTCATTTTGAATCCCCTGTTTGCAGCTGTTCCCTATCACTCTTTATTTTTTTTTTTTCGAGTGCTTTCTGTTTGAGTTTTCCGTTTGCCAAACGAATTTGTAGATGGTAAATTTCTGCCATACTTTTCGTTTGCAACCCAATGGATTTACGAATACATACAGGTTGACTTGAAACTTCTTTGTATGACGTTTGCAACGCACACAAAAATCACCTAGAAATACAAACTTTATTTCGATTTTTTTTTTCAATGTGGGAGTTACGTTTTGCTTCGGTGAATTGATTCGACGATCTCTCAGTACCGCAATGCACGCGATGTTACTTCCAACTTTCTGACTGATCAACACCACACCAAGTCCTTTGCCACTCAATACTGGTCTGATGTTGTCTGCCTAATTTCATTCTCCATCTTCGGATAACCGCAACATCATTTCATACACATGCATGCGTAGTAGTGCCATCTGAAACTTCATAAGTATTGATGAGCATTCTGAAAAGATATGGTAATGAAAGATGGATGTATAGTGGAAAGGCGAAGAGGTCTCTTTTGACATATTTTTCTTGCTAATGTATATGCGATGTCCATCATCTTAACACCCGTCAGTTCTGTTCCACGAGAGAGAGAGAGAGAGAGAGAGAGAGAGAGAGAGAGAGAGAGAGAGAGAGAGAGAGAGACAGACAGACAGACAGACAGACACAGACAGACAGACAGAAACAAACAGACAGAGACAGATAACTCACTGAGGGTTTGTTCCAATAGCCAGTGGCGAAAGGTGCAGCATACGTGTCGTCAAAGTTCTTCATCCATGTCGGTTTCTCTGTTTCTGCTCCATTCTCTCTCTCTCCGTCTGTCAGGCAGTCAGGCAGTCTTTGTGTCTGTCTTCCCAGATGAAGCAGAGATTTCCAGCCTCTCTCTCTCTCTCTCTCTCTCTCTCTCTCTCTCTCACAGGATGCCGTGTGAGAGAGTACCTCACGTACAACGTCACGTTTTCCCACTGCCGTAATCTAAACTTACTCTCTTGTTTTGCCTTCACTTTACTTTAGTGATTCAGAACTCGAAAGCAATGTGGAGAACTGTATCTTTTCTGTAGGAGCAGACTGAGAGTCAGTTCTAGAAACCGGGTGTGCTTTGCAGTGATAATGTCAGAGACAGTACGGTTTGGCTTTACATCATTTTGATGTCAAAAGTTGGTCTGTTTCCTCTTCTTTGAATAAATGTTTGAAACTGAAACGAAAACACCTCTGATCGGTGGTCTGGTAAGAGAAATGATTTGTCTTATCTTAGCAAGTCTACCTGGTGATTAAGTGGGTTTTTTTTTTTTTTCAAAAGTGAACTAAATAATGAAAATGCATACACATCGAATTGGAGTTTATGACCTAGTTTATTGACAGCTGCATCCACCCCCCCTCCCTCCCCCCCAAACAACAACAACAACAACAACAACAAACAAACAAAAACAAACAAACAAAACAAAACAAACAAACAAAAAAAAAACCTAAATAAAACGACAAGAGAAAGCATACAGCTCACTTACACAAATTCACTATCAATAACCTTCCCCGCATTATCTAAAAAAAAAAAAAGATATCACAAATCATGTGATAATGAAAAAAAAAACTTCCTTTACGTCACAAACTCATATCGCGTCACCACAGTGAATTATAACATCAGAGTCACTTCACACTTCCCTAACCCCTCAACAGTAAAAACCTATGACCCAGGAGTGACGGTCTAGTCAGCACAGATTTCTTCACCACTTCACACACTGCGCCCAAGCATCCTTCTTCAAACTCAACTGGTCACACGTAAGCAGGTGAGGAACATGCTCCCCTCGTTCCCCCCACCCTCTCTGCTCCCCTCCAAACTTGAAAGGCCGGTAACTCCCGCCCATTTTTCACAGATGTCACTTCAATCGGGAAACATGGAATTCGTGTGGTGCTCGTAGCCGGTTGGGAGTGTTGGCGGGAACTGGTTTTTTTAAGTGCGTCTTTAAAAAAAATGTTCAAGGAGGGTGAGGGTAGGGGTGGATTATGGAAAAACAGAGAGTTCCAGTCACACACAAAACAGGTAATCTGTCAACAGTCTGTCTGTCTGTCTGTCTGTCTGTCTCTGTATGTGTGTTCGTGTGTGTGCGGAAAATGTGAACATACCGGCATTTTCCAGCGAGCTGTAATCCATTTCCGACCGGTTCATCCAGAATCCCCGTACTTCAGTTTTTGCGTAAGAACACGCTAACAAATATGTTGACAATACTCATGGAGGTTGACTGATTCAGAAAGTGCAGCTTACATCTGTCGAATTGGAGCGAGTGAAACATACATCAAAAATAAATAAATGTAAATGTTCAACCTTGAGAAGTCATTTCTTCCTGAAATTACTAGCATGAAACACATACCTGGACAGATTATGCATGTGGGTGGCATTATTTACTTTAAGCAAATCAGGGAATGGTAAAAATTTACAATCTCCCAAAAACTTTATTCGAAGGTCATCATACATGAAGCACTCGAATAAAAAATGGGAATTCATCTTCAATTCTGGTATTACAAAAAGGACATAACCTATCTTGGCTGTTATTACTATATCGATGGACATTGTTGTTAAGTGGCAAAGCATTTAATCTTGCTTGTGAAATAGCAACTCGAAAGCAGTATGTATCCATGCAACTGATATATTTCTCTTTTTCAAAAATGGTTTTAAAGGATCTGTAACTATCATACCTATCTCGATCTCTAATAGATCCAGTCCATTCCTGAATAAAGAAATCCACAAGTCTTTGTTTAAATAGCCATAAAAAAAAAGCCTTAACATCTCCAACACCCTGCTGCAGCCACACAATGTTAAATCCAGTTTCACATAGAATTTGCCTTATCTGAGAAGCCCAACATGTCTTTCCAGATCTATCCACATCAAGCAACATTAAATAAGCATATATGGTAATCTGTCAGGATTCATTCGTAACAGTTTAAACCAGTATCTAAGGGAATTAGTGAAGGAGTTAATATAAAGTGGGTATCGTCCCAAGTCACCATACACCATTTTATTTGGTGTCCTTAGTGGTACTCCCAGAAATCTTTTGCAGGCCATCAAATGTACTTTCTCTATTTCCTCTAATCTTTGTAGACCCCATATTTCAGAAGAATATAACAGAATGGGTTGGATTCTTACGTCAAAAATCTTAAAGAACGTGCTTGCATTCATTTCTTTATATTTCTGGAAAACTCGGTTTAATTCCACAACAGCTTTCTTACCCTTGGTCACAAAATGCTCTGTACCTAATTTAGCACTGATTTTTGTTGTGAAAAACAGAAACCCAGATAGCAATAATTATTAACTACTTCTAATCTTAGACCATTGAAATACCATCGCTCACGTTTTCCAAGAAAACCACCTTTCCTAAACACCATTACCTTAGTTTTTTCAGTGTTAACAGTTAACTGCATGTCATCACACAAGACTTCACACACATTTAATTGGTTTTGCAAGCCCCATGGAGTTGTAGAAATTAGAGCCACATCATCAGCAAAGAGCAAAATAAATATTTCCAAAAGGTCTGGCAATAAATGAACGCCATGCCTTCCTCTTTCGCTCATATGATCTGCTAACTGGTTAATAAATATTGAGAACAATGTAGGGCTCAAAAAACGCATCCTTGTCTCACACCAATCGGGCATTCAAAGAACTCAGATATATCAGAATTTGCACGGACACATGAAAGTAGAGATTCGTACATTGCTGTTAAAGACGCAAAAAACTTCCCCCTACTCCTTTACTTCTGATGCATTCAATTAACTTATCGTGTCTGACCGAATCGAAAGCTTTTTTAAAATCCACAAAAAAGCAACATACAATTTTTTACTTTTTTGCTCAAACACTTCTGAACAATCGCATACAGATTGAAAATCTGATCAACGGTGGAGTAATCTTTTCTGAACCCAGCTTGGCTTTCTGATATTAATTGATTGTTTCCCAACCATGTGTACAATCTCTCGTGTTCAATATAGAAGTGTAACATTTGGATAAAATACTTAGCAAAGAAATACCTCTGTAATTATCTACATTTTTTGATCTCCCTTTTTATGAATTGGAATTATAACCGCTTTCGACCAATCTTTTGGATAGATGCCTTTATCAAAATTGAGTTGAACAGCTTTATGATAAAAGAGCGAACCTGTCTGCCGCCATTCTTCAGCATTTCAGCTGTAATTCCATCTAATCCACACGCCTTTCCCGACTTCAGTTTATCTATCGCTCTATTTACCTCCTCTTCCGAAATACTTCTGTTTAGAACATGGTCCAGATGATCCGTTAAATCTATTTCTGGGCCTGAGTAGCCAGTATGTGCAGCTGTGTCAGTTTGGAATACAGTCTTGAAATGATTAACCCAATCCACCGTTTTTTATGTTATTCGTGGATTTATCTCTGTTGCCATGTCCCATATTTTTAAGCTGTTTCCAGAACATGATGGATTCAATAAATTACTGGCAAGAGATTCTGCTTTCAACTTCCTGAACTCTCGTCGTTTAGTTTTCAGTAAGTGCTTGTACTTTTTCCGTTCTTGGACGTAGATCAATTTGTCTGTTATGTCCTTAGTTTTTTCTAAAACGGTTCAACGTTCTTCTGGCTTCTTTTTTTTAGCTTGATTACATTCTGTGTCAAACCATTCTGATCGCTTGTTCTGATCAGAACGAGATTTAAAGGACATGCACTCACTAGCTTCAGTTAGGCTTTGAACAAACAGTGTCAATGCATTATCAACATCGGAATCCAACGAATTAAAAGCCAATGTAATTTTGTTCTGTATGTTATCACTATTCAGCCCTGTTGACAAAAATATCCTTTTTGTCATCGTTCCACCTGAATGTTTTTACTGAACTACTTTCATCTTTCATCATTTGTTCATTGCATGCTTCAGTTCCACCAACCTTCAGATCAACTCGCATTACAACTGGCAGATGATCAGAGTCTACAATACTTTCGACATCAACTGCAGCAATATCAATGAATAAAAACAGTTCACTTGATGCTACAAAGTAGTCTACTGTACTACAGCCTAGAGATGAAATATATGTGCAGCTATCATCAAAATTCTTTTTCACGTAGACCATTCAAAATAACACAAAATATATTACAAATTTCAAGCAACTGGTTACCAAAAACATTTATAACAGTGTCCTGAGAATTTCTACAAAATTCATTTACAACAGAGGCATTTGGGCCGATGAAATCTATGTTATCTTCTACAGAAGAATAATTACAACACCCTGTTCTGGAATTGAGATCTCCAGTTAACAGAATGTAGAAATCATTGTAGGAGTGTTGAAGGTCTAATATGATTTGTTCCAAAAAACTTCCATACCAAAACCATCGTGTTGGTCTTTCCAAAACACAGAATCATGTGGATGAATATATGAACAAATTAGCATTATATGGCGATCAGTTGAAAACAGATCTTTATGGACTTTGATAATGACAGCATGAGGGCTTTGTATTTGAATTTGTTCAACGTACTTTTCAAATTTCTTCTTAATCATAACAATTATTCCACCAGAGTATCGACCTTGATGGGAAAGCTTCTTTGCTTTTATCGAAAAAATTGCGAAGTTACTGAACAATGGGGAATTTAAATCATTTGCCATAAACGTCTCAGTTAGGCATATAAAATCGTGTAACAAAAGGAAGTTGGTAAACTCGTTATTATCTAGTTTTGGTAGAAGGCCATTGACGTTGTAATTGAGAATTTTACTTCTGATTTATTTTTATATTATCTATATTATTCATAATGCTACTTTTCTGCTCTTTATCAGCAGATCTATCGGCCCTCGCAGATTGGGAGGTTTCATCGTCAGTACTTTTTTTGCTCCATAATACTGTGGCCCGGCCGATTTCCTATTTTTTGTGTACCTGGACGACTGTTTGATTTACTGCGTTTACAAGCCTCGTTTCCCTTGGAGCGATCATTAGATGATGCTCTCAACAGAGAATCGAGGATGCTGCTCTGACTGCCTGACTCCTCTGTGACATGGCTGAATTATTTGGACAGTCTGTTTGTTTGAGTGAGGCAGTTCGTCGAGGTGGCCTATCCTGTATAGTTGCCCTTGATGAGACAGCATTGTCTTGCTTTTTATCTTCCTGGACTGTTGTTCCTTGAGTGGTTGTATCTTGAGTGGTTTTGTATATTCTTGCGTTTCTGACAAGCCAATGTCGGTGCATGTATCTGTCACAGTATCGTTTGGATTGTCAGTCAGAACCGAATCAGTTCGTGTCGATATTTTGTCTGTGTCATTTGGCCGTCACAATGTGCATTCGATTTTTTTGTGTTCATCTGTCTGTCCCTGTCTGTCGGTGTTAGAGAATTTCTCGTCTGTAATCTCTACTCTGTTGTTTATCAGTTCTTGTCCATTGTGGATTGTATCCTGGCTTTGTGCGTGGGCATCATGAGCATCGTTTAACACCACGCCATCATTCATGCCAGTTTTGTCTTGGATTTCATCAGCATGGAAATCTTTGTTCTCCTCGCATAGGCAATGTCATCATTGTTATCGACATTCCTTTGAAACACAGTTTGGCACCCTTCTGTTTGTTCAGAGACAAGACAATCGCTGTTATGACTATCCTGGTCAGTATTGTTGGTCTTCACTGGAGTGTCAGATGTTTGGGTGATGGTCTGCACTCTCAGACTGCTCGGGACTGTGCTGGGTGATCCGTACCTCTCAGATATTCTGCTGTTCTGGTCTTTTACAAACACTGTCCTCTTGTATTCAGCCATACCTGGACCTCCTTGTCTCACCACCTCACTAAACAAGCGGTTGCCTGGCACCACAGGCACTGCATGTCTCTGGCTACGACTCTGGGGTGAGGGACGATTTCGACGTTCCTTGTTTCTGATAGATCTGGTGCCCATGTGGTTACCTCTTGTTTCCGGATGTGTATATGAATGAGGCTGAGATCCGGTGTTGATGACATGTTCCTGGCTTTTGTCGGTAGATGACAGGTAAGGAGAGTCGTTTTTTGTCATATTCCAGAACCAAGCGCCTGTTGTGTCTGGCTGATCGGTCACGGCTGTCACTCCTGTGACCTTGTTCGTCGGTGTACTGGGTAGAGTCATGGAATTGCCGTCCTCTGGGAAGCGAGTACCGTCGATCCCTACCATCATGGTGCTGATGAAGATCATGATGCTGATGAGGATCATGGTGCTGGTGAAGATCCTCCTTGTACCGAGCTCGTGTTGACTCTCTCTCCCTCACTTGCAGTTTCCCATTGTAAATGTATGCAGTCTTTCCCAGACTGCGATAGTAGTCAACCCTATCTTTCTGGCGAGTAGTGAGATCTGATGATACTTTGATGCCATCCTGTCTCATGTTATCTCTGAGTTGTCTGTCACCCAATACCGCCATTTTGTCAGCCCATCGGCAAAACTGTACAAGGATTGGACGAGGGTCACTTCCCTGAGGACGAGGTTTTCCTAGGCGGAAGGCCTTCACGATGTCTTCCTGTCGCCAGGTGCTTGCAGAGTCGTAAAAGTTCAGGGTTTCTGTAATAACTTGTATGGTAGTGCTGTTGTCCTCTCTTCTGTACTCTTCAACATTGATGAAAATGAGATTGCACGCTCTTGAGTTTTGTTCAACATTTTCAAGTTGGTTTTCTACTTTGTCTAGTCTCTCCATCAGAATCCGTCTATCTTCTTGTAGATCTTCTATGTTCTCTTTGTTTTCTTCCACACACTCTTTTACCTGACACATGTCACTCAGAATGCGTTTAAAGTTGTTATCTATGCTTTGCATTTTTTCGTCCATATTGTTCTTTATGTAAGCAGAATGCATTTGTAGTTCATGTTGCATTCTTTTAAAATGCCAGTCAATAAACTGCATAATATTTGGTTGTAAATCCGGATGCGACATTCTGTCTGGCGCCCTATGTTACCTTCCGGTAAACTACACCACGTCACAACAGTACTTGCACATCAAAGCTTACACACGGGAACGCACAAAATAACAAATTTCACATACCTGTGTAGCGACTCAGATAGCTCCGATATGTTTACCTACACAGTTTCCAGAACCAGAGCTGAAGGAGGTGACGATTTCACTGCCAGCCACACAGACGCCAGTACAGTCACCGGACAGCCAGTGCTCGGAACCATCCGTGCTTTAGTGCACAGAGAGACACATGGGGGGCCGCTCCGACATCGTGGTGCACAACATGGCATTGAAGAGGGGAATGCACAATATATCCAGCACAGTAGTCAAACTAAAGCACAGTACATCGTAGGATGACCAGTGTGAAGATCACAATGCATGAAGTGGGCCGGCACCAACACACACGGGCGGGATGTGATCAACGAAGACTGCAGCACAGTCAGTCACATCATTCCATCCAGAAAACACAACACACACACACAGAGACAGAGACACAGACAGACAGACAGACAGAGAGATGTGGGCGGGGGTACGAGACAGGAGGTAGTATTCCTGAGTTCAAATGGAAAGACATGGTCCCAGACCCGTATCGTGCAGCGTCAATAAAACCGTCAGTAATTCACCGTGTCTGGCGCGCGGCAACTTGAAAGACGGTGTGCTCATCCTTCTCTTTCAGCAGCCTGAATCTTCCCTGGACTGAATCAGGAAGCCATTTTACTGATGGGTCGAGAGAATGGGTTGTCAGGCAGTAAAAGAAAAAAAAAATCGCCTCCTGCCCACTGGAGGTTAGACCCATGACCGACAGCCCCGGAAGCAGATGCCTTATCCATCTGACTGACGATTGGTGTTCAGAGTTCAAGCGGAAACGAGGACAATGTAACTGTTCTCAATGTAGATGTGTGTCTTTCTGGCACCTGTGTTTGGGGGAGTCAGGTTAGGACTAGCCAAGTTTTCACCTCAGTTGTCTCGATAACACTGCTGGTGGTATTATTGTGCGTGTTCTGTAAAGGCAGCTGTTGCTCTGGTGTTGATCATGTTTGATTATCAATGATGTGTTGTGGTCGTCTGTATCTTTTTGTTTCTTTCTTATACTCGTACTCGAGATGTCCTTTGAGATTCGTTTACTCATTCTTGAACGGTTGTTGCAGCTAACCACAGATTTCAAGAAAGTGCCAGTTCTGTGATTCAGAAAATAATGATGAAAAGGTTATTCCAGGTCGAATTCTTCAAGATAGGAATGTCTGAAACCCTCTTATGAATATTCATTCCCTTGCCCATTTTGTTTGAACCACTATTTGTGATTGGCCAAAAAAAAAAAAAAAAAAAATCAACGTGAAGATAACACAAATACTCACATGCACAATTTGCACACACGTACACACACACACACACACACACACACACACACACACACACACACACACACACACACACACACACACAAACAAACACACACGCATACGGACGCACGTATGGACGCATGCACGGACGCACGTATACACATACACAAATGCGAACATGTAAACACACACACACACACACACACACACACACACACACACACACACACACACACATGTGCGCGTACGCACGCACACAGACAGACAGACACCGACAGACAGACAGACAGACAGACAGACAGACAGACAGACAGACAGACAGACACACACACACACACACACACACACACACACACACACACACACACACACACACACATACGCGCGCGCGCACGCACGCACGCATGCAGGCACTCGTAGATATACACAACACATACACATACCGCCTCTCTCTCTCTGTCTCTCTCTCTGTCTCTGTCTCTGTCTCTCTCTCTCACAAACACACACACACACACACACGCACACACGCACGCACGCACGCGCGCGCACACACACCCACACACACATATGTGTATGTAGCTGTCGTGGTAACCTCTGGGTCAGTTCCTTCTTCATGTATTTGGTGAGATCTTGTAAAGCTGTCAACGTTGGCAAGTTCATGCGGAGTGTATTTGGGTGGACGTGATGGCACCCTCCTGAGACGTATGCTCAACGATGCTGGTTCCACGTCTGAGCACTTACTGTCTTCAGGAGCGGGCCTAGTAATTGGGATCCTGCGGATGGTGGATCAGTACAGACACTAAAACGAGCTTGGCTGAGGTGACTCGGCAGAAATGCGCTGTGTCTCCGTTGGTGGGATTCCTATTGTTTGACTGCCTCATGTGGACTTTCAGGTTGGGACTGTGACAACAGAACGAAACTAGGTGTGGCTGTGTGTTGTGGGGCCGGGCTTAGCATCGTGGAAGCCGTGTAAGTGAAGAGACAAGTAAGGAATTCAAATCAGTGCACTGCAAACGAATGCCATACTTGAAGGTGTAACATAAAATGACCAGTAGACAGAAACCCTCAGGAAAAGTGAGTTGTAAAGTGACGTGACTGCAGGCAGATACTGAAACAAACGTAACAGGAAAAAATTTGCGCGCCGGACGTAGGAGACAAACAAATTACAAGACAAAAAACGACACGTTTTGACCTCGTTGGTCTTCTTCAGACAGGACAAACAACATTCAAGACAATGAAAACGAAAGAACGAACAATCACTTATCTCCACAAAATGGGGCGCTCACCCAATGTTTAGAAACATAGCCACCCCTAGTTTGAAAATGAAATGACTGTAGGCAGAAATTGAAAAACATAAAAAATGATTAATAGTAAATCCGCCAAACAACAGTGATAAAGAAATTACAAGACAAAACACGTCGCGTTTCGACCTCTTAGGTCTTCTTCAGGCAAGATGGACAACATTCAGACGATGAAAACGAAGACCGAGCGATCACTTATCTTCTTGAATTCGGCGCAAGATGGGCGTTCAATGAAAAACAGGCGTGAACAAGACCTGAAGGAGATCTAAGAAAAGAAAGAAAAAGACCTAAGGAGTCGAAACACATCGAGAGACAGACCTAAGAGGTCGAAGGCCTGATGAAGATCTCAGAGGTCGAAACGGGTTGTGTTTTGTCTTGTAATTTGTTTGTCCCTGTTGTTTGGCGGACTTACGTATAATTCTTTAAAAAAATTGCCATCTCATCTACGTAACATGCCAAATCTGCCTGACTTTTTACAGCCTCAAAAGATACCTCTTCCAACAAAGATTCTAAAGGGTTTGGGTGTGAGCTTCGTCTTTTGGGTGGGAGGTTGATGTGTTGGTTGGGGGGGGGGGGGGGGGAGGAAGGGTCTATAAGCGTCTGTGGCACCGGGGGGATGGGTGGGAACGAAGGGGGGGGGGGGGGGGGGGGGGGGGGGGGGGGAAGGAGTCGTTTGGATAAGCGTTTGACTCTGTTTCATTGCTGATGTGAAATATTACGCTTTATCATTAACTTAAGTCATCATTATTATTGTTTTTGGGAGAGGAAGGGGAGGGAAGCAATCTATACGCGTCTGTGGCACAGGGGGGAAGGGTGGGAACGGGGGGACGGGGAGGGAAGGAGTTGAGTCGTTTGGATATGCGTTTGACTCTGTTTCATTGCTGATGTGAAATATTAAC
>JADBJO010000933.1:212500-220000 GCA_016801955.1 Conus betulinus
TGATGATGATGATAATGACGACAATAAGGAACAACTGTTCCTATTTAAATTGACACCAAGGTATGCTGGGGAAGGGCGATTACTCTCTTTGAAGGACGCTGCTAATTTCAGCCATGAGGACAAAAAGATGATATTCAGACGACAACAGAAGCAGACGCTGAGCCAAAAAATGTACAGACGACACCGGTGCAACAGACACAGACTAACAACAAGAAAAGCAAATTGCAATTCACGGGGGTTTTTTTTGTTTATAATTGAAATGAAACAGCACGGCAGACAGTCTTCTTTTCACGTGAACTCTTTCCGAACGTCTTCCAAAGGGAATGTTGAAAAGTAGATGTTGGACACAAGACTGTTTCCATATTCCTTAGCATTTTATTTTTCTAACTATTTTTGGACGACAGGGACAGAATCAGAGAACGCCCTTCTTCCAAAACAAAAACAAGTTCACCTTTACCCTCTCTCAACGTGGGTCACCCAAACTGGACATACACACGTTGACGATCAACAATGACAAGATACCTCATTTATCCACCCTTGGCGCCAGCTCTTCAGTCACTCAGTGTTCCCCTTCGTCATCCAGTGTCACCTGTTTTGATGTTCATGTTTCTCATTTGATTTCGGGAAACCAGTTTTCTTGTTACGTTCTAGCACAGTTAAAAAAAAAAAAGAACAAGCTCGTAGCTTCACGTAAGATAATAACTGGTTATCGTTCCTTTTTCACAACCGAGTCTTTGGCAGTAATGCCCCTTTCATTAGTGGCGTGAACGCCGGCGGCAGCAGCTCGGCGCGGGGGGGGGGGGGGGGGGGGGGGGGGGGGAGAGAGAGAGAGAGAGAGAGAGAGAGAGAGAGAGAGAGAGAGAGAGAGAGAGAGAGAGAGAGGAGAGAGAGAGAGAGAGAGAGCGGTAAAGGCCATTGTCTTAGATGATGCTGAGGAAGCGAGCGGTGCAGGGTGCGCGGCAGAGGGGCTGCAGGTAGGGCACGAAGCGGTGTTTGAGTTTCATGGCGTTCAGGAACAGCCGCGAGTCCAGGGCACAGCCTGGCTCGTCCCCACACAGCATGGAGGAGGCCGCCTGGTAGATGAAGTCACACTGCCCTTGCTGCATCTCCAGCGTCCGCCCCTGGAAAGGGTTGGAAGGTGACAAAAGGATCGTTGACAAAGAAACAGAAAGAAAGGAAGAAAATACACACACACACACACACACACACACACACACACACACACACACACACACACACACGCACGCACGCACACGCACACACACACACACCACACACGCACGCACGCACGCACGCACGCACGCACGCACGCACACATGCACGCACGCACGCGCGCGCGCGCGCGCACACACACACACACACACACACACACAAACAACAACAACACTCAACAACAAAACAAAAAACAACTCCACCCCACTCCCTTTAAAAATAGATGAAAACACCCACCCACATACCCCTTCTCCCCCCCCCGCCACCACACCCCCCCCCCCCCCCCCCCGCCACACACACACAAACCGGGTGGAAAGGGAGGAGGGAAGTAAAAAAAAAGAAACGACAATGGGCTTGTTCCGCACTCATAGTTCTATCCTCAGCGGGAACCAACAACAGACCCAAAACATCACAAACAAAAAGGAAAGAATGGAAAAGAAAGAGGGGAGGGAAAGAAAAGTAAGGAATGTTAGACAGAAAGGGGGGGGGGGGGGAGAGAGAAACGAAAGAAGATACGAAAGAAACGAAGGAAAAGAAGACAGAACGTAAGAAAAAAAATGAGAAAAAAAAAAAAATGGAGGAAGACGTGACGCAGGCTAGAGATAAAGAGAGAAAGGTGGTGAAAAGTGAATAAAAGGAAGACAGAAAGGAAAAAGGAAAAAAGGAAGAAAAAAGTGAAGAAAGAAAAAAAGAAAAAAAGAAAAGAGAAAAATGAACAGAAAGAAGAGAAAAATGAACGATAGAAGGAAGGTAAATGTTAAAGGGAGGGTGAATAAAAAAAGATATAGTCCATGGTAATCAGAGCCACATCCATGTATCTGTGAACTGATTTATGTATAAAGGTACATGGTTGTGAGTCTAATGTATCGATTTGATAGTAACCCAGACGCCCCCCCCCTCCTCCCTCCCCCCCAACATTCATCCTCCGTGTCATCTCCTTTCCTGTGCACAACTTGCCACCAGGCCCACAAGCACCAGAGTTTTCTTCAGTCAGTGCTGCCTTATGACCACCCGATATTATTTACCCTCTTGAGGCGACGATAGTATGAGTGTGAGAGTGACTATACATGGAGGCGGGCGGAATGATGAAGGCCGCGTTAAATGCAGTGTTTTCAGCGGATGATCTTGCTCAGGGACTTGACTCAGTAGGATCAAACTCGGGTGACCATAGCTGGTTATCGACTGACCGGGATTCAGGCTCACTGATTTGTGGTATTGTAAAAAGTGTGGGGCTGCGATGAAGTTAGAATGCTGAAGCTACAAATGCCACATATTCATCGGTTCGTCCAGCCTGAAGCTTTCTGTCGCCAGAAAATGATACAATTCAGGCAGAAATGACAAATTACACTGCGTGACATCCGATCTTCCTACCTCCTTCTTGAAAAAAAACTCATTAAATAAAATAGCGAACATTTCCATGCAAAAATCTCGGAGCATATCTCTCTAGATCTTAAAATTGTTCAGAAATGCTCAGCTTAGAAAAGAAACGTTAAAAAAATATTAGAGATACAACTACAAAACCTGACACACATTCTGTGGAATACACCCACACCCACACACACACACACACACACACACACACACACACACACACACACACATACACGCACGCGCGCACACACACACAGAAGCACATACGCGCGCCCGCGCGCGCGCACACACACACAGAGACACAGACACAATCACACACACGAGAGTAACATGATGAATATAAAAAAAATATCACAAATACAAAACTTACACACCTGATCAGATTTTATGGCATACACACACACACACACACACACACACACACACACACACACACACACACACACACACACACACACACCACACACACACACACACACACACACACACACACACACACACACACACACACACACACACACACACAAGGGCAGGTGGTAAAATACCTATTCAAAAAGTTGAGGGGAACCATACAAACATGTCATATTCGTTGTTTTTTGATTGGGTTTCATTGTGTTCGTGTCCAGCGAAAGTGAACAACTTCACCAGCAAAGTGAATAACGTTAGAGAGGCCCATTCTATGATTGTTGTTTCCATGGAAACATCATAAAAAAAAGCGCTTTGATAGCTCATAAAAAGGTTAAAAAAAAAAAGTCGCAGGAAAAAAAAGTCATTGTTTTGTCTGCATAAGTTCCTTCTCCACACAACTACCTCTTTCAATTTCAGTTTCTCTCCATTCTGTTGGATTTAATTTACGTTTTATCGTCGGGTTCAAATAAGTTATATATTTTGTTGTTGCAACGACGGCATGAATGTATTTAAAAACAAAAAGTGTTCGGGTTCCCATTCTCTTTTCTCTCAGTGAGTCGAAATCTGTCTGTCTGTCTGTCTGTCTGTCTGTGTCATCCCTCCCCCTCAGTTCCATCCACTCTCTTATTCATCCGCAGTCAGTGTGGGAAGGGAAAAGGAGGCCACTGAACCGACTGGCACGCGACAAGTACTGGTTTTTGCCGAGAGAGACTGTTGGAGACAATTATTTCATTATTCATTATCCTTATTTCCCTGACGCTTATTTTCACCTTTCCTCTAGGGAGCGTTCTGCTGTCCAAGATAATTACTTGGTTCGATCTGTCTGTCTGTTGTCTGGCTGTTTCTGTGCCAGTTGGCCCGGTTTGTGTGTGCACGTGTAAATCTCTTCATAAGTTGTGTTCTGTTCGTGAGATGCGGCGTGCGCGCACATATTCGTGCTTCTCCTCCGCTCCTGTTCTCTTGTCGTCTCTCTCTCTCTCTCTCTCTCTCTCTCTCTCTCTCTCTCTCTCTCTCGCACACAACACACACACACACACACACACACACACACACACACACACACACACACACACACACACACACGCATGCACGCACGCACACACCCACACACACCGTGTCCCTAAACCTTTGTAGATCTTTATTTTATTTCTGGATCTTTTAAGTCCTCTCCCTTTCTTCCACCCACTTTTGAAAGCAGCCTAGAGAAATACAATATTTATACGACGGCTGCGGTCCCCTGGTACAAGAACCGTAACTCCGGCTTTTTGTTATTCCTATTGATTCCAGCAAAACTTGAGAAATGAATCTTTGTGTCTGTCTGTCTGTCTGTATTTCTGTTTCTGTCTCTGTTTGTCTGCTTGTCTGTCTGTCTCTCTGCCTGCCTGTCTGTCTGCCTCTCTCCGACTCTTTGGTTATCTGTCTGTCTGCCTGTCTCTCTGTAAAATCTGTCTGTCCGTCTGTCTCCCTCTCAATCCACGCAAAACAGGTAGATTTTCATGATATCAAGACGAAAATTACCAAAGAATTCCTCCCAATGTAAGCCTAGAAATAAATAGAAAAAACTTTGTGGAGCAAGTAGGCGAACATCGTGTCTGCCGTGATCGTTGAGGAAAATTGTGCACGGCGATTACAAATCAATCAGGTTTGTTTGCAGTCTCTTTTAAGTACACAAAATTACAGATTATGTTCACATTATTACCGGATTCTTTTCATTATCCTAATAGCCTTTCTCACGTAAGCTTCGCATCTAAAACGTGGAGTGGTGTCGCCGGTGATTATATTAAGCAGAAAAAAAAACAAAATTATCGACGGGCAGCGAGACTGATTCTGTCCAACTCTGTCAGCCACGCGGGGGGAAAAAAATCTAAAAAAATACTACCGTCCTAGAAGGAACTGAACTACAAGAAAATGGTGTTCACGTGCAAAGCAATACTAACGTGACACGATAGTATCTTACTGACTTTGTCCAAGTGGCGATATAACGTTGTTATTTCCAGAAATATATGCTCGCCTCAGGTGCACGTAGATTTATTTAAATGCTGACCTCTGGTGCCCATCGATTTATTCAAATCGAGCTTTGCATTTTTTTTTTCTAACAATCTGTTTGTAACTCTGTCTCTCTGTCTCTCTCTGTTTCTTTCTCTCTGTCTCAGTCTGTCTGTCTGTCTGTCTGTCTGTCTGTCTGTCTGTCTGTCGTCTGTCTCTCTGTCTCTCTCTCTCTCTCTCTCTCTCTCTCTCTCTCTCTCTCTCTCTCTGCGTTTATCAAGACATATCGATCACTACAGTTCTGCAAGCCACGCATATGTAACGCACTACTTGAGGAGTAAATAACGGTATTTGTGACCGTAATTCTTAAAATGCTCATCTCTCTCTCTCTCTCTCTCTCTCTCTCTCTCTCTCTCTCTCCTCTCTCTCTCTCTCCTCTCTCTCTCTCTTACCCTTCCTCTCTTACCCTTCCTCTCTTAGACCAGGAAAAATAAGTTTTGGTCATTGTCCACATTCTCATGTTTTGCTTTTTTAACTTCAGTTCATGACCTACAGTATTCCAGTAACTTCTTTGGTCTCATCCTCCGTGTCATTTTTAGTGGCGTTACCATCACGTCGCTCATTGTATTCCCCCTTCCCTCTCCGCCCCCTCTCCCGTCCATAGCCACAGCCTGACAGCCCCGATACTGACAATCCGCAGGGAGCAGTCAAAGTCAAGTTTCCATGAAGCTACCCACCAAAGGAGACACTGCACTGCTCTTCTGCCGAGACATTTCGGCGGTGTTCGGTGGCACTCGTTCTGATCCAGCAAACGCAGAAACCACCTAGAAAGTCTTCTACTGTCCATCAGGCCCTAGAGATACAGACACCTGCAGTGTTTGGTCCAGGAAATTCGAGCAGATCATGAAACTCGATTGTGTGGTTCCATATTTTTTTTTTCCAAAACTGAATCCTTGGCAAACTGAACTCTGGGTAGGAGCCAATCGGGGCAGAAAAAAATCACAAGTCTTCTTGTCTAAAGACACACTTTGTAAAAAGGTGATGTTGGCTCTTCAAGATAATTCTATTCGTGAGCAGGAAACTGAATTCAGAGCGGAGCACTGAGTGTTATATAGAGAATTTCTCAAGAAATGTAATGGGAAAGAAAAGTCCGTCACGCTTGGTAGCTATGATCAAACAATGTTTGGTTTCTAGCGAGTTTAGACTCATATGACGATTCTGTTAACTGATCAACACTTTCTTGTGATTACATGGAAATTGTTTTCTACTTTGAATCACACTCATGAACGGCAGTATCATATGCGATCACACCACAAAGTGTTCTTAGCAATAAAAGCAGATCGTTGATAAGATAAAGGTCCCAGAACAAAGCACTAAAACCACCGAGTTTAAGAGGTATAAGAGGAAAACAGCCTTCATGAATGACAAATTGCTTTCTGTCGTTTGAAAATGGTGATGTAAGTTCTGATGCATTATTTGATAACCGGTACAAACTTTGCTTTTTGCATGTTGCAGATACCAGATATCTTCATTGTCCCGTTTTTTTTTTTTTTCGATTTCAATGTAGTTGTCATAAACTTGAAATTGAGTTAGATAGACGGAATGGAACTCCGCGTGAAAATTTCATTCGTCACAATTGTGACATGGGCGCTTTTGGAGATGGATTTCGTCTTATCCAAGAAGGTCCCAAATTCTGCGATCTTAGAAAGAAATAGAAAGCCAAGAAGTATGTCCACTCCAAAATCAATGTTTAATCTTTACAGTTTCTTGTCAGTTTGTAAAAAAAAGTATTCAGCTAAAAAAAATCAGCAAAATGTATTCAATTACGTAAAATCACATACCATTTCTGATCTACTGTTGTTAATTAACTTTTTTTGATTGCCATGTTGTTGTAGTTATATATTTCATGCATTTGATGTATTTTTCATACTCCTTATAGATATGCGTAAACAGATTAACCTTTTCTTTATTTTTTTAAAATTAACGTGGCGCCCAGTTAAGTGTTACTGTGTTTACTGAAATTTTATCCTAATAGGGTGAAAATAGAAACGTGAAACTTGCGTGTTTCTATTCTTATATCTGTTGATGTTATGTATAAGTTTGTGTTACCTGTATGAAAAGAGTTGTTGGCCAATAATCATTCAAACTTTCGAGTTTCACCTCTCCCTCTGTTTCTGTCTCTGCCTCTGTCTCTGTCTCTCTGTCTCTCTGTCCTCTGTCCTCTCTCTCTCATCTCCTCTCTCTCTTGTTGTCTCTCTCTGTGACTCTGTCTCTTTCTGTGTCTCTGTCTCTCTCCCTGTCTCTGTCTCTTTCTCCATGTCTCTGTCTCTGTCTGTCTGTCTGTCTGTCTGTCTGTCTGTCTCTGCTTCCTTGTCTCTCCCCATTCTCTTCAGACTAGTTACAGGAAGTTAGGGCTGCCATTCCAAATATAATGCATCTTTGTGAGGTTAAGCGAAAATGTATTTTCGTATATTTTGTTATTATTTATGATTTTAATTTATTTCCTTTCCATAGAACTGTATT
>JADBJO010000933.1:222500-242500 GCA_016801955.1 Conus betulinus
GGGAAGAGACTTGTTTGTGTGTTGCCCTGACGCTGGGCAGATATGCAAGTTCACTTGAAACTTTCCCCCCGTCCGCCAAGTTCATTTTTTAAAACTTAAGTAGAGAAAGAAACAATCAGACTGAAAATATGGCTAGAAAAACATATAATGTAGGTTCTAAAATAGTAGTTAAAAAAAATAATCAGAATGTTTGGAGATACGAGTTGGGGTACAATGATATGTATCCTCAGTCTGTCTTCGTCGTCCGGTCGTCGTCGTCCGTCATCATATGCGTGCAATTTGTGAATATGCCGGTGGGGGCGGGGGTTTTGCATTCAGGTGGTGTGGTGGTTTGGATTGGGGTGTTGGCGAGATCGAGAGAGAAGAGCGCGAGAGAGAGAGAGAAGAGATGCTAGAGCGCAGAGAGAGAGAGAAGAGATCGAAGATGAAGCTTCAGTGACTTTTATTGGGATGCAAGTGGGGATGGAGAGCGCGTCTATGAGGAGAGAGAGAGAGATATATCTCGAGATCTCTCTCGAAGAGATAGACTTTCTCCGAGCACCTTTTCTTTTCGGTCAATTGTCTCTATTTGTTCAGTCCTCGCCTCTTCTCCCCCTTCTGTCCTTGCTACCCCAGCTAAATCAGGCTATTATATTTAAAGACAAGCACCTGAAAACCAAACGAGGCATGAGAGCTCTCCACTGTTTACTTTCCTGGGGGTGTGGGGTGTGTGTGGTTTGGTGGGTCGATAGAGGCGAGAGATCTATCTCTCCTGTTCGTTTGTGTTTGTTTTGTTTTGTTTTTTGTGTGTTTTTTTATACTACATATTGTGTTTGGTGTTTGTGTATTCGGTTTTTTTGTTGTGTTTTGTGTGTGTGTTTGTTTTGTGTTTTGTGTGTGCTTTCGTTCTTTCTCTCGTTTGTGTGTGTATGTGTTTTTGTTTTGTGTTTTTATTTGCCTGTAAAAACCGTTGGATAGATCCTTTCATAATGTGGGTTTTCCTTAAAATGTCAGTACAACTTTGGGTAGTTAATCGGACAATACTTGGTTTCAGGTCAGTCGTGTGTGTGTGTTTGTGTGTGTGGTGGTGTGTGTGTGTGTGGTGTGTGGTGTGTGTGTGTGTGTGGTGTGTGTGTTGTGTGTGACCGACAGACAGACAGAAACGAGACAGACAGACAGACAGACAGACAGACAGACAGCCCTTACACAAATGTAGCACGCTCCATGTAAGTGGCAGAGGCGCGCGACTTCAGTCCTATGTTTGTTTTGGTTGGTTTGTTTGCGTTTTTGGTTGGCCGGCCAAATGGCAGTTGGTGCTGAAGCTGGGCAGCTGGGCCTGTCTGGTGAAGAATAGGTATCCAATGGCAAGAATTTCATTTACAGTATTTTTTATAACGTAAAATTTGATGCCATTAAACAAACCTAAAGTAGGTAAAACGAATCAAAATGTGTTTGTAGAGACTAATAACAGCCAGCAAGCTTCTGCTGTAGTGACTGTTTACCACCTCTTCAAGGCACATTTTACTAACCATAATCAGCATGTCCTGTGCAGGTGATGTCCTTTCCAGATTTCCAAGTTTTGCCCACCCCCTCCACGTTGTTTTTTAATTTTCCTTTAATTTGTAGTCCAGTTAAGCATTTTGCTGTCAGATTATTATGCAGTTAGACGTAGGGATGTAAAGAGGGGAACACTTATATAATACACTTATCATAACCCACATTATACTATACCTTGCATATCACAAACATCTCCTTCCCCTCTCCCTCTCCCTCTCTCTCTCCTCTCCTCTCGCCTCCCCCTCTCCTTCTCTCTCCTCTCCTCCTCATCTCCTCTCTCTCCTCTTCTCGTCTCCCTGTCTTCTCGGGTCTAATAATCACAAGATGTTAAACAAGATGAATAAAACTAAAACGAAACTACTACTACTGCTTACTACTACTACCACTACTACAATTACTACTACTAAACTACTTACCTGCTACTAACTGACTACTACTATTCCCACACAGCAAAACACTACTACTACTACTACTACTACTGCTACTACTACTTACTACTGACACACATACATATGTCCACAACACAGACCATACACCACATACAGTACATACGCACACACTTAGATACATGAAAAGATACATAGAGAAAAGAGAAACAAAGAGAAAAGAGGACCATAGCAAGGACTAGAAAAAGAGAAAAAGAAAAAAGAGACCTACAGACCCAAAGAGACGCAGAGAATAGTAGGCCAAGATAAAAGAGACATTGAGAATAATAGAGACAAAGAGAAAATAGACATAGAGAAGAGAGACATCAGAGAAAAGAGACCATAGAGAAAAGAGACATAGACAAATAGACACAGAAAAAAGAGACCCAGAGAAGTCAGACCACGGACTAACCCACCTGCATCGCGTCGGATAAGATGCCTATCACTTCGTGTACCGACTTCGACGAACGACTGTCCTATCAAATCATCGTCTCCCCTGATCCACGCTCTTTGTCCCACGTCCTGCCATCACTTTGAAGGATACAAAAAGGATCTCTTGCGTTGTCTTCGTCATCTTCTCTCTGCAGAACACCAGATTGTTCAGTTTTCCAACTCTGTTTGAGTGGTGTGTGTTTGATGTGTTTGGTGTGTGTGGGTGTGGTGTGTGTGTGTGTGGGTGTGGTGTTTTTTGTGTGTGGTGTGGTGAGGTGTGTGCGCGTGTATAATGTGGCGTGTGCGTGCGCGGCGTGCGTGTGTGTGCGCGTGCATGTTGTGGTGTGTGTGCGTGCTTATATATAGTATAATATATATATATATATATTATATGTATATATAATATTATAATATATATATAATATATAATATTGTCTGGTGTGTGTGTGTGTGTGTGGTGTGTGTGTGTTGTGTGGTTGTGTGTGTGTGGGTGGTGTGTGTGAGTGAGTGAATGACTTGCAAATGTCCGGTGCAACCGGCGGAAATTTCCTAAGAGGCCTGAATTTCAGTTTCCTACACCCGGCCAAACCAAATTGAACAAACAAGCTTACGAACACGGCAACCACCCTTTTCTGGAACCCATGTTGTGCCTTTTTCAGGCCTGGCCAAGAAATGATACGAAAGAACGACCTCTGCTGGAGAACAAAGCATCTTCGTCAACTGATCACGGTCTGTTTCCAACGAAACCAAGAGAATATTGAAAGCTCAACGTTATCAACCTTTCGAGACAGTACCACACATCAATCCCCACTGGCATTTTTTGTTCACTGCGTATTCTTTTTGTGTCCACCTCGACTGGAAACACACCCTCTAAGCTTAAGCTTTTATCCTTTGTTTTTCTTTGGTGTTCTCCTCTCCTCCTCTCGTCCTCTCTCTCTCTGTGTGTGTGTGGTTTGTGTGTGTTGTGTATGTGTGTGTGTGATGTGATGTGTGTGTGGTGTGTGTGTGTGTGTGTTGTGGTTGTGTTGTGTGTATGTTTGTGTGTGTTGTGTGTGTGGTGAGTGTGTTGTGTGTGTGCGTGCAGCGTCGTGCGTGCGTCCGTGCGCGTGTGCGTGTGGTGTGCGTATGTGTGTGTGCGTGTGTGTGTGCGTCTGTGCTGTTGTTGTGTGTGTTGTGTGTGGGTTGTGTGTGTTGGGTGTGTGTGTGTGTGGTGTGTGTGTCGTGGTGTTTGTGTGAGATAGAGAGAGGAGAGAGCGAGGAGAGAGAGATATAGGAGAAATAGAGAATCCGACAGGACGGGATGTTAAGATGTATCTGACATCATCACGACACAACCACAAGTAAACACAAGCCCAAGCCACCAAACCTGCTGCCAACTACAAAGTGTAGTATCAAAAGATTCATAATCTCTATCATACGGACACAGACCTAGTTTGTTTTTTTTTTTTAACAAAAAAACCCCCCATAAACAAAAATGAAACAAATCACATTTAACTATTTTCCTCCCCCTCCTCATCTAAACCGTCAGAATAGTGTGGGCAGAAAGACCACCATAGTACACTAAGTAAAAAAAAATAAAAGAGAGATAGGAAGAAGAGAGGGATAGAGAGACCGAAAGATCACAAGCATTGATATATAGAAAGAGACAATTGAAAGGGGGGAGGGGGTGGGGGTGGGGAGGAAAACACTCGAAACATCCCAGAATTAATCATCATTCTGTTGCCCACACACACCACAACACACACACAAACACACACAACACACACCACACACACACACCACTCCCCCCACACAAACACAACACCAACACACACAGCCACACACAAACGCCAAAGCACGCACGCACAACATACACACACAACATAAACACGTCCAACTGAACAGCGACAAACAGACATAGTAAACACACGAAAACACACACACACACACACACACACCACACAGACACATCACACACCAGACACATCACACAAACGTGAATGTGATATATTGATATCGTATTTTTTTTCAAAAAAAACACTACATTCTTAATTTGGAATGGATTAAACGTTATATACATGTAGTAAGAGGGGCAGAGGGAGAGGAGGAGGCACAAAAGCACACCAAGTAAGTTATGCTCCACATATGGATTTGAAAGCTTGTATGTATCGTGTGATCACATAGGTTAGAGTTCTATATGCTTGATAACCAAAATGTGATATGCTGGATCTAGGAACAAGCCAATACTTGTTTATTGTGCTGTTGATAAAATACTGTTTACGGTGTAGGGACGTGATGGTGTCCGTCCACTTACGGAGACCGAGAGTACAGAAGAGAGACGAGAGAGAGAGAGAGGGGATGAGAGGCGAGGAGAGATTGGAGGAGAGAGATGAGAGAGAGATGAGAGAGAGAGAATGCATTGGGCAGAAAAGGAACGCAATTTTACTTTGACAAGTCAACTCTCCCTAAAGAAGAGGATTGGGTCAATAAGTCTTTCTGGTTTGCCCTGAAGGTTCGACTAAATCCACCACCTCACTAAGGGTCACGGTATGTCTGAGCATTGCGTCATTTCTCTTACGCTATTGGTTTCTCCTCCCTCGTTTCTGGTTTCTCCGCTTGTTTTTTTTGTTGCCGGGGGGGAATCCTGAGACGTTGGTCTTCAAGTTCAATTTTCCCTGCTATTGTATCTGTAGGGCCAGCAGCATCTACCTAGGTTGAAAAAAAAACAAACGAACGAAAAAGTAAGGAGGAGCCTAACCTTGAGGGCAAGCGGCAAAACAGTGCAAAAGCACGTGCACAGGACAAGACAGTGGCAGCGAGTAAGATTAGGAGGAGGGACTCCACCCAATTTGAGGAACCAAAGAGTAAAATTCGTCTCGTTTGTGCACGTGCAGTGGGTCAGTCCGGACATAAAGAGGAGGAAGGGGGCGTAGAGCTGTTATGCACTGCACTCCGATGAGAAAAGTATCATAAAACCGTAAAAAAAAGACAAGTTTTAACCAATTGATAAAAAAAAAAGAAACCTGATTTTCTAACGGTCCTTACTTTGTTGAAATCTGCATAACAGCACAATCGACTACGATGACGACGACGACGACGACAACAAGAAACAACAAAACGACATACACAACTATATAAATACAAATACAAATACAAAAGACAGACAGAAGACACAGACAGACCCACACACACACACACACACACACACACACCACACACACACACACACACCCACAAACAAACATATACAAGCGCGCATACACACAAACGCGCGCGCGCACACACACACATGCACACATACTGCTCAAAGACACACCCACTGACAATAATATGCATCTATAAATGCATCTCTCTCTGCCTCGTCTCTGTGTCTGTCGGTCTGTCTGTCTTCGATCTGTCTGCCTGTCTCTTCGGTGTATCTCTCTGGCACCACACCACACACACACACACACACCACACACACAACACACACGCACACACACACACAACACACACACACACACACACACACACACACACACACACACACACACACACACACACACAAAGCACAAACACGCCTGTCTACTATCTATCTACGCACGACACATACTTATTTCACATACATACATACATATATACACACGTACACACATGTATACAAACATATATGCATACATACATACGGCATACATACCTACCTATATACATACGTACATATATACATAAATATATACGGAGAGAGAGAGAGAGAGAGAGAGAGAGAGAGAGAGAGAGAGAGAGAGAGAAGGCGGGAGAGAGAGAGGAGAGAGAGGAGAGACAGACAGACAGACCGACCGACCGACGAGACAGACAGACAGACCGACAGACAGAGAGAGAGAGAGAGCGAGGAGAGAGAGAGACAGACAAAGCGACAGAGAGATGAGTGTGTCATACAGCAAGACAGACTGTCAGATAAACAGACAGACAAACAAACAGACAAACAGGACGGACAGACAGACAAACAAGCGGCCAGAGACAGAGAGATCCGTACCTGTGTTGAAGTTTTTGCTAATGCTGCTGCTGCTGTCATCACCAAACGGTCATGTCTTGTCACTGTCTATTGAACGGGAAAGATGGTTTCCAAAACAGACAACAAAAGAAACCCAAAACTGTCCGCAAGCTGTTTCCTTTTCAGGCATATCATGGAGACGCAGGTCCGGAAAGATGACTCACACTCATGAAGACAAGGTATCATCGCAAGATATGATACTGAACATCAAATATACTGACCCTATCGCCAATGAACAAAAATATGCGTCAAACTATCAAGGGCCACCTCGGACTTCATGAAAACATGCTTGACAGTAGAAAAAAAAAGTGAAAAAAGGGAATGGCGTAGGAGTAAGATACAAACGCTCCGCTAAAAGCAGTCTTCCAGGGAACTGTTGAGGGAGGGGGAGGCGGGAAGGAAGACAGAAAAAAAAAACCCCGACAAAAAATGGCCTGAAAACATGGCAGTGATGGACAGGGGAACCCTCTTGCAAATACCCGGGTCTTTGCACACAGCCTCCAGAGCAGCAGGAACCTGGTGAACAGTTCCTCACTGCAGCGCCTCAGTGACCCTTCACACAGAAGAAGAAGAAGAAGAAGAAGAAGAGAAGAGAAAGAAGAAGAAGAAGAAACAAGAAGAATAAAATTATGTTGATGTTGATGATGACGAAGAGAAGAGAAGAAGAAGAAAAATGATTGACTGAATAGATGGATGAAGAAGAAAAGATCCGAAAAGAAGAAGAAGAAGAAGCAAGAAGAAGAAGAGGAAGAGAGAGAAGGAAAGGAGGAGGAGAAGAGGGAGGGAGGAGGAGAGGAGAGGAGATGAGGAGAATAGAGGAAGAGGAGGAAAGAAGAGAGGAGGAGAAGAAGAAATGAAGAAAGAAGAAGAAGAATAAGACAGGAAGAAGAAAGAAGAAGAAAGAAGAAAAAGAAAAAGGATGAAGAAAGAAGATATAACCTTCGGAGGATTAGATGAGGAAGGATAAGAAGAGGAGAAGGGAGAAGAGCCGTAAGAGGAAGAGGAGAAAATTCGGAGGAGGAGGAGGAGGAGGAGTGGAAGAGGAGGAGGAGGAAGAAGAAGAATGAAAAAGAAGAGAAGAAGAAAACGCGGAAAAACCAAGAAGAACGCTAATCAGATGTGAACACACAAGTTAGCCGTGAGTGACATCCAGCTTCCTCATGTGGAGTTCGTCGAGTTTTTGACCTTCTCTCTCAAACTCCCTCAGTGAACCCGGACGTTCAAGTGGGGACGCTGACCTCATTCGAAGCGAGTGATAATTTTGGAACAATCCATGACGACTTTCGGAACGCTTTTCCAGTGTACCATGCGTTGACGTTTCCTTCTATTTTGAGCTTCCAAGCGGAGGGAGGATCAAGGAGGATGAGCAGTTGAATTTCTTTCATTTTTACCAGCTTCCAAAAATATTCAGTCAATTTTCCTATCCCCCCCTCTAAAATCCTCACTAACCCCTGCTCCCCCCCATCCCCACCCCATTCCCTTATTCTCAGAAGACAGAACAAGGCAGGATGTTTCCTCGCCGTTTTGCCATCCCACCCCTATCTTCTCAACGCTACAATTAGCTCTGAGTTAATTCCCAACCTTCTCATGAAGCAACCTTTCCACGCTTGATCTTTCTCACCGCTCGGCCCGTGAACATCTTGAAGCATCTCCTCCACGCGGATGCAATAGCTTCCCTGAGCCGCGTGAAGCCGCCGTAGCTTATTCCAAGCTGAAGAACAACCCATCCCAGTTACCTGCGTTTAGGAGCCGTCGCCAGGAGTTCACCAGTCGTCCTGGGAGGAGCGCATCTGGATACCTGGGGACCAGGCTCTCAGAAAGGCGTCGGGAGATGCTTCCCTGGAGAGCGAAGGAAGAGAAGAGAAGGAAGAAGAAGAGGAACCAGAGGGATAAACCAAAGAGTGAACGATAATCAGATGTGAACACACAGTTAGCGTGAGTGACATCCACTTCCTCGGGTGGAGTTCCTCGAGGTTTTGGACCTTCTCTCACAAACCGGACGTTCAAGTGGGGACGCTGAGTTTTCAAGCGAGTGATAATTGCAACCATGAATTGAGGTTTTCAGTTACATGCTGTTTAAAAGAATTTGACAAGTACTAAACCAGTGTCTGGTATGAGCAGTTGAATTTCTTTCATTTTTACCAGCTTCCAAAAATATTCAGTCAATTTTTCTATCCCACCTCTCACTCCTCCCAACCCCATGGCTCACCCCCCATCCCCACCCATCCCATTATGTCAGCCTTGACCTTCATCGAAGGGTGTTTACTCGCCATGTTTTGCCATCCCTGACTTCTCAGAGTCTACAAGTTCTGTATGCTTCCCGACCTTTCACCCCTTTTCACCTTGATCTTTCTCACCTGTCGGCCTTGGACATCTTGAAGCATCTCCTCCACGCGGATGGCGTCCCTGAGCGCGTGCAGCTCGCGTAGGGGCAGATGACTGGGGTTGGTCTGACCCATGGTGGCCTGGTGAAGAGCGTCCGTCAGCAGGTCGTTCTCCAGGTCCTCCAGGTAAGTCTGCATCTGGGCCTGGTCCAGGTCCACCTGCAGGTCGCCATGGGAACAGAAATGAGAGAGAGTGAAGGAAGAGAAGAACAAGAAAGAGAGGGTGAAGGAACGAAGGGGCAGGAATGAGAGAGAGAGAGAGAAGGAACGGAGGAATAGGAAGGAGAGGCTGAAGAACTCAGGAACGGGAATGAGATGAGAGGCTGGGGAACCGAGGAACAGGAAGGGAAGGGTGAATGGACGAAGGGATAGCAATAAGCGGGTGAAGGAATTGAGGGAACGGGAATGAGACAGTGAAGGAAGGAACGGAGGAACATGAATGAAGGAGTGAAGGAACGGAGGAACAGGAATAAGCGAGCGAAGGAATTGAGGAGCGGGAATAAGCGAGCGAAGGAACTGAGGAACAGGAAGGAGAGAGTGAAGGAACTGAGGAACAGGAATGAGAGAGTGAAGGAACGGAGAAGTGAAAACAGGAGTAAGCGAGCGAATGAATTGAGGAACAGGAATGAGAGAGTGAAGGAACGGAGGAACAGGAATGAGAGAATGGAGGAACGGAGGAACAGGAATGAGGGAGTGAAGGAATGGAGGAATAAGAGATTGTAGGAACGAGAGAGTGAATGAACGGAGGAACAGGAATGAGAGAATGAATGAAGGGATGAACAGGAATGAGAGAGTGAAGGAACGAGAGAACGGGAGTAAGCGAGTGAAGGAACGGAGGAACAGGAATGAGAGAGTGAAGGAACGGAGAAACAGGAATGAGAGAGTGAAGGAACAGAGGAACAGGAATGAGAGAGTGAGGGAACGGGAGTAAGCGAGTGAAGGAACGGAGGAACAGGAATGAGAGAGTGAAGGAGGCTGATGAACAGGAATGAGAGAGTAAAGGAACAGAGGAACAGGAATGAGAGTGAGAAGTGAGGGAGAGAGGAATAAGGAAACGAACAGGAATGAGAGAGTGAAGGAACGGAGGAATGAATGAGAGTGAAGGAACGAGAGGGTGAATGAACGGAGGAATGGGGAACAGGAAGAGAGTCGAGGAACGGAGGAACAGGAATGAGAGAGTGAAGGAACGGAAGAAATGGACAGTGAAGGAACGGAGGGAACAAATGAGAGGTTGAGGAACGGAGGAACAGGAATGAGAGAGTGAAGGAACGGAGGAACAGAATGAGACAGTGAAGGAACGGAGGAACAGAAGGAGAGTGAAGGAACGGAGGAACAGGAATGAGAGAGTGAAGGACGGAGGAACAGGAATGAGAGAGTGAAGGAACGGAGGAACAGGAATGAAGAGTGAAGAAGAGGAACAGGAATGAAGAGTGAAGGAATGGAGGAACAGGAATGAGAGAGTGAAGGAATGGAGGAACAGGAATGAGAGAGTGAAGGAATGGAGGAACAGGAATGAGAGAAAAGGAATGGAGGAACAGGAGGAGAGGAGGAACACGCGGAATGATACGGTGAAGAAACTGTGGTGAGCACATCGGTGATAGTGTGGGTTGAGCGTGGTTAGTATTGTTTCAAATGCAGAGAGAGAGAGAGAGAGAGAGGAGAGAGAGAGAGAGAGAGAGAGAGAGAAGAGCAGGCGACACAACAGAAGAGACAGACAGAGGAGGAGAGAGAGGAGGAGAGAAAGAGAGAGAGAGAGAGAGAGAAAACAGAGACAGAGACAGAGACAGACAGTCAGACGACATGCCAGGACAGACAAACAGACAGACGCGATGGCAAGCAGACAGTCAGACAGGCAGCCCCCCCCCCCCCCCCCACCCACCACACACCCACACAACAACACACACACAGTACACACACACACACACACACACACCACACACACACACACACACACACAACACACACACACACACCACACACACACACACACACACACACACACAAAAGAGACGGAGAGAGAGACAGAGAGAGAGAGAGAGAGGAGATGAGAAGGTAGAGAGAAACAGACAATTACACAGATGGCAACAGAGAGAGAGAGAGAGAGAGTGAGAGAGAGTGAGTGAGAGAGGAGAGAGAGAGAGAGATGAGAGTTGTGAGTGTGAGTGTGTGTGGTGGTGTGTGTGTGTGTGGTGTGTGTGTGTGTGTGTGTGTGTGTGAGAGAGAGAGAGAGAGATAGAGAGAGGAGAGAGATAGAGAGAGAGAGAGGAACAAGATGGCAGTAGAATGTAGAACGGGAAACAAAAGCAACTCCAAATGCGTGAAAAAGAAAGAAACAAAAGGCAAAGCAACAACAACAACAACCCCCAAAAACCAAAACCAAAACAAAACAAAACAGAACAAAACAAAACAAAACAAACAAACCACGAAATAAGGAAACATTTATACTTCCTTGAGAAGAAAAAGAAGCATGTTAACACATACGAACCCACAAAAGAAAGAGAAAAGATGAAAGAAACAATAGAAACGAAGACAACCAAGCACACACACACACACACACACACACACACACACACAACACACACACACACACACACACACATACACGCACGCACGCACGCACGCACACACACACGCACACACATACACACACACACGCACACGCACGCACACACACACACACACACACACACACACACCACAAACACACAAACACACACACACACATACACACACACACACACGCACGCACGCACACACACACACACACACACACACACACACACACACACACACACACACACACACACACAAACACACAGAGAGAGAGAGAGGAGAGAGAGAGAGAGAGAGAGGAGAGAGAGAGAGAGAGAGAGTAGAGAGAGAGAGAGGAAAAGAAACCCTACCAACTAACTAATCCACCAACCAGCTAATCAACCAATCGACCCAAAACCCAACCATTCCCTCTTTCCACACACACACACACACACCACACACACACACACACACACACACACACACACACACACACACACACAACACACACACACACGCCCTTTTTTCTCCCGCTACCCGGCAAAAAGGAAGAAGGAAAGAAAGAAAGAAAGAAAGAAAGAAAGAATGAAAGAAAGAAAGAAAGAAAAAGAACCCAACACCAGCTAATCACAGATCTTCACCTCCAGCTCTCTGATCCTCGTCACGTAGGCCTGAATCAACTCTGACGTCAGTTGGTGGCGGGCAGGTGACTCTCTTGTCAGTGAGGATGAAAAGGGGTTACGTATGGAGGTCCTCTTCCAGCGTCTGTTGTCGTCATCCCGGTAGTTCTTCATGTACCTGTCGTCATGGAGACCGAGACAGTCTGATGGCCATTTTGGGGCCAGACTTCTTTTCTTTTTTTTTTTTTTTTTAATTTATTATTTTTTTTTTTTGTTTGATCTTTCAATTTGTCGACAGCATGTTCATATCAAGGTGGCGATGATGCAGATGAACATGAGCCAATGAATTTACAGTTCGTCGTCATCATGATCTGAAAGAAGGTCAAGGAGTACCGACTGCACACACACACACAGACTCAGACACAGACTCCGACAGACACACAGACACGCGGACAGACAGACAGACAGACAGAGAGACTGACAGACAGGCAGATGGGATAGACACGCGAGAATCAATCAAACCTGGAAAAATATATATACAGATAAATATCAGCTCCATGCTTTGAAAAAGGACAGACAACTTAAATGGACTGATAGATAAATAGATAGATAGATAGACTGATAGATAGGTAGATAGATAGATAGATAGGTAGACAGATATATAGATAGATAGACAGACAGACAGACAGATAGATAGCTAGCTAGCTAGACAGACAGACAGACAGACAGACAGACAGACAGACAGGACAGATAGATAGATAGATAGATAGATAGATAGATAGATAGATAGATAGACGAACAGACATATAGCTAGCTAGATAGCTAGCTAGCTAGATAGCTAGCTAGATAGATAGATAGATATGGGGAGGACCGACACAAGCAGCCGGGCTCGCTGCGCTGATGACTCCCATTCAGCGGAAGAAGGCGACTGTGGACTGATGGTATAAATGATTGTGCCCGTGATGGTCTCCATCTAGTGCTAACGGAGGATTTTATGTTTTATAAAGTAATGTTTATCCCTAATTCCAATCTCCAATCTCTCTCTCTCTCTCTCTCTCTCTCTCTCTCTCTCTCTCTCTCTCTCTCTCTCTCTCTCAATTCCAATATCTTCTCTCTCTCTCTCTCTCTCTCTCTCTCTCTCTGCTTCTCTCTCTATCTCTCTCTCTCTCTCTCTCTCTCTCTCTCTCTCTCTCTCTCCGTGTCAATCTATCTATCTATCTGTCTATCTATCTATCCGATAACCTTTCTATCTATCTAGACATATACCCCCCCACCCCCACCCCTAGCACACATAAATCAGAATCAGCGGACGAAAGGCCTCTGAGCAGGTAATATAACTGGGTTCTGTTTTTGAGATGGACATATGCTGCTCGTGAAGAATGTCATAATTATAACTTATGCCCCGTTGTCATTAGCCTTTTCCTTCCTCTCACAATGCTCCCCCTCTACCTATTTCTTTCTTTTTTTTTTCCCTTTTAACCTTTGCCAAGTCATTATTTTAATGACGGGAGAATTGTTTGCTTGCACTTGTTCCCCCCTACTATTTGTTACGACCCACGCACGCACGCACGCACGCACAACCACACCACACACACACAAACCACACACCCACCACCCCCACACCCACCCCCCCACACACCCCCCCCCCCCACCCGTACCCCCCCCCCCCCCCCCCCCCCATGCACCCCCCCCCCCTTACTAATTTGTTACGACCACGAACACACACACACACACACACACACACACACACACACACACACACACACACACACACACACGCACACACGACGCGCACGCACATGCACCCATGCACGTACACACGCACGCACGCACGCATGCATGCCTGCACGCACACACACACACACACACGCACGCACACACACACACACACACACACACACACACACACACACACACACACACACACACACACACACACACACCATGAACAATCATCACAACCGCCGCTACCGTTACCACTACCGATGTTTAGATGAATCCCTTTTTTCTCTCATCCCTTTCCTTTTCCTGACCCTCACCCACCCCCCAACCTAACCGTGCCTTTCCTTAGCCCCCCCTCCCCGACTCTCCCCCCCCCCCCCCCCCATCCGTTCCTTCTTCTCTCCCCCTTCCAAGTAGAGATGATCTGTGGAAGAGAAAGAAGAGTGTCCAGGGTAGATCATCACTCTCCCTTCTTCTCCGTCCACTTTGCCCTCCTCTCTCTCTCTACCCAGTCCCACAATTCCCACGATTCCATCCGCTAGTGCGCAAGCCCTCACCCCAACCCTCATTTCCTAAACAGTTCTGCCCACCTACCTTTCCCCCCCCCCCCCTCCCCCCTCATACAAAACACGCACAGTCGGATACAGAACTGTTTGGCAGAAGAGAGACGAATCACCAAGGTAGAGGGAGGAGGTGGGGGTGGGGGTGGTGAGTGGGGGGGGGGGGGGTAGGGGGTAGTGGGAGCTACTCTTCCTGTGATCCCTTGTTCAACTCGTCCTCTTCCTTCCCTGTTTCTATCCCCCCCCCCCTTCTTCCGCTACTTCTACATCCTCCACTCTTAAGCTCCCAATTATCATTACTTCCATTTCCCACCCACCCACCCCCCTCCCCCCCCATTCTCCACACACACACACACACACACACACACACACACACACACACACACACACACACACACACACACACACACACACATGCACCAGAAGATCGCCAGCAAAATGAGAAAGACGAGCCACAAAAGAAGGTCTTTACTGAATACTTCCCGTTATCGAACGGTTCGAGACTGCCCACGGAGAGTTTGAACTCTGCGTGGCGTCGGATGTCTACCGCTTGACAATCCTCTCTGTGCATCCACCAGGAACTGGGTACCTGACTCACTTCAGGACTGATTATGGCGGCGGAAGGGGAGGAATGGGCTATGCCTTCCATAGTACCAGTCTCTGGATATGGTGATTCTCTTTCAGTTGATCGCCCCTACGGCCGTAAGTTATGTGACTTTAACTTTTAATACCTATTGTTGCTGTCCTCCCTCCTAGTTCTCCTTAGTTCTGCTCGCACACACACACACACACACAGCGCGCGCGCGCGCGCGCACACACACACACACAGACACACAAACACACAAACGCGCGCACACACACACACACAGACACACACACGGGGGCCGGAACACACAACTCAGTTGGTAGAGCGTCAGACTCGCAATCGTAGTCTTGGTGATCCTGGGGTTGCGGGTTCGAATCTCCGCCGGGCTGTTTCGGTGCAGGGGGACTTTCCCTCGGAGTTAACATTGGTTCTGACTCCATTTCCCATACAGTCCTTCGAATGAGACTATAAACCGAGGTTCCGTGTGTGAACGCACGCATAACATCTTGCACACACGTAAAAACCCCATCACCAACTTTCGGAAGAGAAGGCCAGTTTGGCCGTTGGTATGGATGACACGTTACACGTAGCATGCACCCTGAGTTAGAAATGGAAAGAATGAAGGAAATAAGGAAACTGAGTGCACGATATTGACTGGATGACACGGGAAACGACTGAATGATGCGCCGGCAGGCAGCTCTTCAGTCGGCACTACCCAGGTAGGCAGCCCGTTGTGTAAACGAGAGTGTTTATTATATGTAAAGCTATTAGAGCCCTAATCTTTAGAGAATAGGCGCTATAAAAATTAACATTATTATTATTACACACACACACACACACACACACACACACACACACACACACACACACACACACACACACACACACACTTTTCATCCTCTCATCCGTTTATTTTAACCGCCTCCTCTCTCCATACTCACGGACTCGCACAGACACGCAGTTACACAGACATAAACATACACAAAGAGAGAGAGAGAGAGAGAGAGAGAGAGAGAGAGAGAGAGAGAGAGAGAGAGAGAGAGAGAGAGAGAGAGAGAGAGAGAGAGAGAGAAGCCTACCATAGATCGTCCGGAGAGGAAACAGAGGAGAGTGTCCGGGGAAGTTCTCCACCTGTTCCACCGCCTGTTCCTTTTCCAGTGGTTCTCCCGCCCAGTTCTTCACGTCCTCTCCACCTTCACCACCCTCTCCGTTTCTCTGTGGGGATCACCTGCGATACATCGTCGTCGCCGTCATCGTCATTATCATCAGCATCATCATCATTGTCGTCGCCGTCGTTGTTGTCTTCGTCGTAGTCGTCGTTGTCATTAATATCATCATCATCGCCGTTGTCATCGTCGTCGTCGTCGTCATCATCATTATCACCGTCATCATCGTCGCCGTCATCGTCTTCGTCGTCGTCGTCATCGTTATTATCCTCCTTCTCCTCCACCTCCTCCTGCTCCTCGTCGTCGTCGTCATCATCATCATCATCATCATCATCATCATCATCATCATCATCATCATCATCGTCGTCGTCGTCATGGTCGTGGTCGTGGTCTTGGTCGTGGTCGTCGTCGTCGTCGTCGTCAACATCATCATCATCATGTTCTTCCTCTTGTCCACCCTAGTCATCTCCCTGTTATTATGTGTGGGATCATCATAGCTGGCTGGCTGGCTGTCTAGGCGCACCGTTACATCTTTCCACCGTCTGTCTCGTCGTCGTCGTCGTCAACATCATCGTCATCATGTTCTTCCTCTTGTCCACCCTAGTCATCTCCCTGTTATTATGTGTGGGATCATCATAGCTGGCTGGCTGTCTGTCTAGGCGCGCACCGTCACACCATTCCACTGCCTGTCACTCTGTGTTAACACATCGTCCAAACAACTGGTAAACAAATAAGAATTAATCTGAAATTGATCATTAATCAGTAACGAACAACACTCACACACACACACACACACACACACACACACACACACACACACACACACACACACACACACACATAAATAAATACATAAACAATGAAGAAAGAAACAAACAAACAAAAAAAGCAAATAATAAACAGATGATTAACCTCCAAATAATACCTTGCAGTGTGTTTGCTCTATTACGCAGACTTATTGGCCTGAGACACGTCACAGACAAACAGACATACAAAGTATTGAATGAAGAAACCAACAAAATCCACCAGTATTTCCTCTTGAACCAAATTCAATCACAGACTTTGTGGTTTTGATTAGACTTTCCGCAGGGTGAACTTTCCAGTCGGAAATTTACACCAGGACCGTCTTCAATCGCCTTTCATGACGGTACAGTCTATAAAGAGTATAAGAAAAACACACACACACACACACACACACACACACACACACACACACACACACACACACACACACACACACACACACACACACACACACACACACACACACACACACACACACACACACATAGACACACACACACACACACACACTACACACACACACACACTGCACTACACACACACACACACACACACACACACACACACACACACACACACACACACACACACACACACACACACACACACACACACACTACACACACACACACACACTACACACGCACACGCACACACACACACACGCACACACACACACACACACACACACACACACACACACACACACACACACACACACACACACACACACACACACACACACATGACTCCTACCTCTCGGAATCTTCTTCGAACAAGTCATTCAGATCGTTGTCCTCCTCCTCCTCCTCCTCCTCCTCTGCAGCCTCCTCTTCCAGTAGAGGACTGGCCTGCAAGATGGCAGCTTCCTCTTCTTCCTTAGCTGTCTCCTCTCTCGCTTCCTCTCTGGCCTTGGCAATCTTCTCCTGCACTTCCTCCATCACCTCCTCCTCCTCCTCTTCCTCTTCTTCCGCCTTCTCCATGGCTTCCTCCTGAATCCTCTCCACCGCCTCCACTAGGGCGTTGAACTCGTCTCTCCCCACGCTGATGTCATCGGCCGCGTCAGAATCCATGACGGTGGATGATCGTGTTTGGACTTTGGGTCTTGCGTCACCGACGACGTTCATCATAATTTCTTTGTCCTTTTTATTCACGCGTGGAGGGGCTTCCAGTTCTTCGTCATCGTTCTGGTCTTGGAAGGTCGGCTCTATTTCAGCCGATGAGGGTACGACAGGCTCATCCCAAAACTCGCCCACTTCAAGATCTTCCGGAGACTGTTCTATAAGGCTGGTACTCTCTGGACCTAGAGTTTTCGAAATCCAAGCAGGGTTGATTTCGTGTGGAGATGAGGAACTTGCGGAATGTGGGAGGAAAGATTGTGCTTCCGCTTCCTGTGCAGCGTCTTCGTTGACGAAGTGAGGTGAGGAGACTGCCAAGTGTTCTTCGTTGTCGATGCGCCTGCGCTGACGTTCGAGCATGCGCAGAGCGTCAGCCAGCCCCGAGTTGCGGCTGTGACGTCTGTGTACGTTGAAGGAAGTGACGTGTTGGGAAGGATGACACTATCAGTAGTAGGCACAGGAGTATGTTGTAAGCCATCCTTGTTCTGAAAACATACATGCACGCACGCACACACGGACTCACGCACACACACACACACACACACACACACACACACACACACACACACACACACACACACACACACACACACACACACACACACACACCAGGTGCCGTTATCCCTTACGATGGTAATATTCATATCAATGGTATTCATGTTCAAAATAAAGAGACAGATGCACAGTTAACTTTCTTCAAATCTGAGCTAAGGGATCCTCAGTCAGTCTGTGTGGAACAATAGACAAAGTGACAATTCTCCTAATCAGAACACGAAGTTCCATAATAAGGTATGTGTTTTGGTAGATAAAAATACCAGAAGCACACACAAAATTGCTCTTGTCTGTCTGTCTGTCTGTCTGTCTGACAACCTGTCTGTCTGTCTGTCCATCGATCTGTCTCTCACTCACTCACTCTCTCTCTTCTTCTTCTTCTTCTTCTTCTTCTCTCTCTCTCTCTCTCTCTCTCTCTCTCTCTCTCTCTCTCTCTCTCTCTCTCCGACATTCTATTACTAGTCTAAGATTGATCAATTTTTCGTTTTGTCCAAAAAAGCAAACAAACAATCAAAAACCCACCCCACACACCCACCCACCCACCAATCAACTAAACCAACGAACGAACCAACAACCAACCAACCAAACCAAACCAAGCAACCAAGCAACCAAGCAACCAAACCAGGCCAAACCAAACCAAACCAAACCAAACCAAACCAAAACAAACCAAACCAAACCAAACAAACAAACCCAACCCAACCAACCCAACCCAACCCAACCAAACCCAACCCACCCACCAACCAACCAACCAACCAACCAACCAACCAACCAACCAACCAGATAGCCAACTTACCAATCAACCAAAATAATCAACCTATCCATTGGAAACGAACTTAGTGTCAACTCAAAAGAACGCACGTCCTGCAAGTATCAACACTAAATGCCACACAGCTCGATAACTTTCTCTTTTTGTCTTCCGTTCTTTTTTTTCTTAGTCCTAAAATACTTGTCAGGAAGATTGAAGTGGAAAGGAAAAGAGAGCCGGGTAGCATGACCCGTGAATAATGGAATGTTTCAGAACCGCGTGAAACCAGTATATTATAGACGCATGCCTGATGACACGGACATCAGCCAGAGCAATGACGATCTGATATGCTGAAACAACGAAAACACGATAAGAGAGAGAGAGAGAGAGAGAGAGAGAGAGAGAGAGAGAGAGAGAGAGAGAGAGAGAGAGAGGGGGGGGGGGGCATTTGCATTTGTGTCGTGTGCTGGTTGATGGTGTTGCACTGCCAAACATGGGGAAGAGAAATAAGTATCGTGGAACAGATATGTTGAAGCGTTGACATGATGCATGATGCAAAGCTTTTAGATCGGTGGGGCGAACTGCTATGCTTGTTAGGACAAACAGACTTTAAAGGGAGCACGTACATATGCAAAACACACGACCACACGTACGCACACACACACACACCCACCTATGAATTCACACCCCCCCCCCTCTCTCTCTCTCCCTCTCTCTCTCTCTCTCTCTCTCTCTCTCTCTCTCTCTCTCTCTCTCTCTCTCTCTCTCTCTCTCTCTCATACAGACACATATACGTACACGCGCAGGCA
>JADBJO010000933.1:275000-287500 GCA_016801955.1 Conus betulinus
TCTTCTCTGGTGTTTACTTAGAACAGAATTTTTGACAACGTACGTGTATTTCGGGACTTCAAAGAGTTGTCTAAACGACAGAACAGAAAAGTTGTCTTTCCTCTGACATCAGTGCAGAGTCCAGAACTTGTAAACAGAGGAACAGATTATCACCCCAACCCACCACACCCTTATTATCCCCAAACATCACACCCACCACATCCACCACACACCCTTATTATCCCCAAACATCACACACCACCACACCTTACCCCAAACATCACACACCACCACACCCTTATTATCCCCAAACATCACATCCACCACACCCTTATTATCCCCAAACATCACATCCACCACACCCTTATTATCCCCAACCACCCACCACATCATCCCCAAACATCACACCCACACCCTTATTATCCCCAAACATCACACCACCACACCCTTATTATCCCCAAACATCACATCCACCCACCCTTATTATCACAACCACATCCACACCCTTATTATCCCCAAACATCACACCCACCACACCCTTATTATCCCCAAACATCACATCCACCACACCCTTATTATCCCCAAACATCACACCCACCACACCCTTATTATCCCCAAACATCACATCCACCACACCCTTATTATCCCCCAAACATCACATCCACCACACCCTTATTATCCCAAACATCACACCACCACCACACCCTTATTATCCCCAAACATCACATCCACCACACCCCTTATTATCCCCAAACATCACATCCACCACACCCTTATTATCCCCAAACATCACATCCACCACACCCTTATTATCCCCAAACATCACATCCACCACACCCTTATCCCCCCCAATCCACTTATTATCATCAAACACCACCCCACACCCTTATTATCCCAAAAACATCACATCCACCACACCCTTATTATCCCCAAACATCACATCCACCACACCCTTATTATCCCCAAACATCACATCCACCACACCCTTATTATCCCCAAACATCACACCCACCACACCTTATTATCCCCAAACATCACACCCACCCCACCCCTTATTAACATCACACCCACCCACCCTTATTATCCCCAAAACATCACATCCACCACACCCTTATTATCCCCAAACATCACATCCACCACACCCTTATTATCCCCAAACATCACACCTACCACACCCTTATTATCCCCCAAACATCACATCCACCACACCCTTATTATCCCAAAACATCACACCCACCACACCCTTATTATCCCCAAACATCACATCCACCACACCCTTATTATCCCAAAACATCACACCCACCACCACACCCTTATTATCCCAAAACATCACCCACCACCACCCTTATTATCCCAAAACATCACATCCACCACACCCTTATTATCCCCAAACATCACACCCACCCACACCCTTATCACCCAAAACATCACACCCACCACAAAACATCACACCCTTATTATTATCCCCAAACATCACCTCCACCACACCCTTATTATCCCCAAACATCACATCCACCACACCCTTATTATCCCAAACACGAACAACTACTATCCTCGTCAGCAGCTTTGTCAAAATCTTTTGTGGGACGTTCTTTTCTTTATTCTTCCTGAAGAATAGTCGGCTTTTCCCGAAATAGGCAAATCTGCCGGCATCTCTCTCCTCCTCCGTGATTATCCGATTCTGGCGGTAAGTCAAGTCTGAGGCGACACGCACTGAGAGTTTCTTCGCCGTCTCCTTCCTGCAGTCTGGTGCCCTTAGCATGTGAATGTTCGGTCTGTCTTGCCAAAGAGAAAGTGGAACAATGATATGGCCGGGGGTGATTGTCGCTGCTCTTTTCTCGGACCAACCCGGTAGGCTCCTTCCACGTCATGGAAGTCCAATGTTTGGCCGGGAAGAATCGATCTGGGAGCTGCACCACCTTGCGAATGCAAACAGACCCATTCTCGTCTGGACCTTCGAAAGTATTGGAACATCGCAGGTTGCTGCGGCGCGTAAAGGACTAGAATCTGTCAACGTGTTAGTCTCTCTTTGCGAGACGCGTGTACCAACAGGTCTTTTCACTGGATAGAAAGGTTTTTGCACCGCTGTTCGTGAATGCGGCATTTGTTTGCGAAAAAACTGATTTCATGTTTCAGCGGGTCGTTATCCTTCTGAAGATTTTCAATCCAGCATACTGGTTTACTCAGAACGTCAGTGCTTGGTGTTGAGGGTATTGTGCCGGGGAAGACATTCTTTTGTGCAAACATTCAGAGGTTGGATAACGAGCGGTCAGGTGGTCTGTAGTTCTGTTTGTCAGTCGGCGTTTGGTCATGATCGCGGCAGTTGTTCGAAATGTCCTCGTGCTGATTCCATTGTGTATATTTGTCTTGTTGACCCTGGATTGGATTCAATGTCCTCGTCCTCACTGAACAGCAGAAGCCAGCTGAGTAGAACGACAGTGGTCTCCAGAAAAGACAACAGTACCGCAATCCTATGTCTGGATGAGCATCATGGCACGGAACGTTGGTCTGGGATTCCATTTTGGCACTATTCGGAAGCAAACAGCCACAGGTCACGCAAGGAAAAGACGATTGGGTTTAGCGATACTTGCTGTTACAGAAAGACGCATGACATCGTGGTTGTCAGGAACAGGTGGGAACAGTAAGGAAAGGGAAGAAATGAGGATGGAACAGGAGAATGATGTAGGGACATTAAAGAAAGGTAGAAACTACTGGAAACTGTAGATCAAGTAAGGAAAAGTGGGAATGGAACAGCTTGATAAGGCATGACACAACAGAAACGTTGGGACGGAAGGAAAAGACTGGTACAGCAGGAAGTGTGCTGGAACAGTAAGATAAAATGGGAACAGTGGGGAAACACAGGAACAGAAAGAAAAAAAAGTAGAAACTGAGTGGTGAAGTAACAATTGTCTTAAAAGACAGAATTGTGAGAAATCATAGAAAATGATGGCAGCAATAGGGATGGTAGATAAGGGATGACCAGTAGGAAAACACACACACAAAAAAAACATCCACTGCTGGAAAAGGTGAACATAGTAGGAAAGAAGAGGAACAGAAGGTTAACATAGAAAGAGTTGAGAAGTGAGGAACAGTAGAAAAAGTTCAGAAATATAGCAAAATTTAGGAATGGTAGGGGGGGGGGGGGGGGGGGGGGGAGAAGAACGATAGCAAAAGCAGAGCCAGCTGCAAAACGTTGGAAGAGTAGGGACTTTAAAGGACAGCAGAAAAAAGTAGGAACAGTGGGAAAAAGTAGGAACAGTAGGACAAAGTACGAACAGTAGGCAAAGGTAAGAACAGTAGAAAAGGTAGGAATAGTAGGAAAAGGCAGAAACAGTGGGAAAATATAAATACAGAAACAGAGGGAAAAGTGGGAACTGTAGGAAAAGAGAGGGACTGTAGGAAAATATAGGAACAAAAAGACAAAGTGAGAAGAATAGGAAGAGTTAGAAAAAGAGAGAAAAGGTAAGAACAGTACGAAAAACGTAGGAACATTAGGAAAGGGAGGGAATGGTAATAAAATGTAGGAACAGTAGTAGAAAAGGTGGGGAAAAAAAACAATCGGAGCACATAGAAACAGGAGGAAAAGACTGGAACAGAAGTTACAGATGCGAAAAGTTTTTTTTTTTTTTTAAAAAGTATTTTGTTACAGGAAACGGTCGAGGAAGTAGTAAAACGTCGGGAAAAAGTGAAATGATGGAACAAACTCTAGCTGTTGTAATGCTGGTGTCAGACAATTCCCAAAATTGATTATGCAGAAGAGGCATCAGGGGTATCATGAGGCATCAGGGGTATCATGATCGGAAGGTCTTGTCCGGCACCAGACTGAAAATGACAAACCATTCAGAGACTCCGACACAGCAATATCATTTGGATTCTGAATGCTGTAGGGCGTAGGAGAGAGAGAGAGAGAGAGAGAGAGAGAGAGAGAGAGAGAGAGAGAGAGAGAGAGAAGAGAGAGAGAGAGAGAGAGAGAGAGAGACAGACAGACAGACAGACAGACAGACAGACAGACAGACAGACAGACACAGACAGACAGCAGACAGCAGGGAGAACTGAGGGAGATAAAGCTCCGATTGACAGGAAGATGTATAGCCGGCTGGGCGCCTCCGCCCGTCCTACCCCTTAGTATCTGCCGTGAACACACACACACATTCATAGTGATTCACGACTGACTGGAGTCTTCTTTCTTATGGACATTGTCAAACAGAAGACGCAGCAGAACAGAAACAAACCAGATAACCTCTGCTTGATTGATATAAATTGGAATCCTGATTTGTCTTGAAGTCTGCATCTTTCAAGATTTTCTTTCGTATGATCAGGTAACCTCTGCAATGTTGATATGAAATTAAGTCCTGATTTATCTTGAAGTCTGTCTGCATCTTTCAAGATTTTTCTGTCGTGTCATCAGGTAACCTATCCATGATTGATACGAAATGAGTTCCTGAGTTGTCTTGAAGTCTGCTTGCATCTTTCAAGATTGTCTTTCGTATCATCAGGTATTTTCTGCATGCTTGATATGAAATGAAATCCTGATTTGTCTTGAAGTCTGTTGGCATCTTTCAATTTATTTTTTTCCGTATCAATCATACAGGTTTCGCCCGATTAGTTCCTGTTTTACTATGTTTTCTGTTTGACGATTTTTCAAATGAAAAAAGGCGTCGGTCACTTGTGAATGACTATAAATTTGTGTTTGGTGGTAACTAGAGTGACCGGGCGGGTACCCACATGTTTATACATTTTCCTGCAAGTGGGAGTTGCCTCCCATGGGTATCCGTGCTGTGGACGAAAACCTCACAAGACGCAGATCGACTTAGATGCAAACTAAGATTTTCTTTCATGTCAATCATACCAAGGATTTCTGCATTTTGTTTCTGTTGTACTGTGTGTCTGTCTGACACTGTTCCAGATCGAAGGGCACTTTCAGTCTGGAATCACTGTTAACTTGTATTCGTCCATTTCCTCAGCTGCAGCTGCTGCATTCAGCGAAGTGTCAATGGAAACGCCGAGCCTTTTTGCAGGATGCCTCTTCCCTTGTCCGGCGTGTCTCGTGTCAGTTGGTGCTGAGCGAACTGACGCCGGAAATGACATCACTCTGGAACTACGACCATCTAAGTGTTTCACAATGGGAACATAACACGGCTCCCCTAATTTTCACTTGCCTCACAGAAGAAAGGAAACCATGGAAAAGTGAACAGGTCACTGTCATGAAATCTACGATCCTCAGACAAATGGAGGCCCAACGTGCTTGCAAGTCAGAATCAGCACATGACGACAACACCCTAGTTCTACCTCAAGACGTGGTGTGGGAACAGCTGTAAGACCGGCGAAGAATGGGAAAGCGGCAAGAATCGCCTACACCCCGCTGAGCTGAAAAGTCAAGGAGGAGAATCAGTGGCAGACAACTCTCGCGCAAAAATCTGCCACAAAATCAAGCGTACTTGACAGTGACCAGCATTTTGGACTCGATCATTCATCACTTTTCCCAAGAAAGGCAACTTTCAGCAGTGTCCGAACTGCAGACCCATCAAAAGCTGGGTTATAGGAACGGTAGGGAATGGTAGGGAAAAAAAAAACAGAACAGGGTAGGAACAGAACAAAAGGTAGGAACTATAGAACAAGGTAGGAAAACTAGGAAAAGATAGGTACAATAACATAAGAGAGGAACGGCAGAAAGCAAAGGCGAATGTATATAAAAAAGGAGGAACTGTGGTGGTAGCACAGGATTATTGGAAAAAAAAATAGGGACAGAAGAGACAGGAAGATTAAGAAATGTTAGGAACGGTAGGAAAAAGTAGGAACAGTAAGAAGGGGTAGTGACACTTCAGAACTGGAGGGTTAGTAGACACAAAGGTAATAATAGAGGAAAGTAGGTGCAGTAGAAAAAGGTGGGAACAGAAGAAAAGTAAGAACAGTAGGAAAAGATATGAATGGTTGGAAAAAAAAGAACAGGATGGAACAATAGGGAAAGGTAGGGATGTTTAAAACGACGTAGGAATAGTTAAAAGTAAAAGGTACGGACTGTTGGACGAGATACGAGCAGTAGAAAAGGGTAAGAGAAGTATTAAAAAGTCAGGAATCGTAATAACAGCTGGGAACAGTAGCAGAAGGTAGAAACTCTAAGGAAAGGTACGGACAGAGTGGAAAGCCAGGAACAGCAGGAAAAGGTGGGAACAGCTGAGAAAGGTAGGAACAGGAGGAACAGTAGGAAAAAGTGGGGGAAAACTGGAAAAATCGAGGAAGGAATAAACAGCAGGAAAAGGTACGAAAGATAGATGAAGTTAGTAGCAATAGAAAACAGTAGGAACAGTAGGGAAAGATGTGTAAAGATTTTAGGCTACAGGAAAAGATAGGGATATGGCGAATGTAGATTAGGGTGTAGTAAGAACAGCGGGGATGGAGAAAAGAAGAGTAAGAAGAGATAAAACAGTAGGAAAAGTTATGACAGTAGAAACATAACCAAAAAGCAGGAAAATATATAACACTAGGAAAGAATAGGAACGGCAGGAAAAGATAGGAACTGTAGAAAAAGAAAGGAAAAGGACAAAATACGGAAAACGTTCGGTGGAAGAAGTAGAACTCGGAACAAATCGAACAATGGATCAACCTTTGGTTCCTGCGATGTTAGTGTCAGACAATCCCTCAACTGATTGTGCAGAAGAGGCACTAGGGGTATGATGGCCAAAAGATCTTCTCCGGCACCAGACTGAAAATGACGTATCACTCAAGACTCTCCCACAGAGCCATATCATTTAGATTCTGAATAGTGAGAGAGAGAGAGAGAGAGAGAGAGAGAGAGAGAGAGAGAGAGAGAGAGAGAGAGAGAGAGAGAGAGAGAGAGAGAGAGAGAGAGTTAACTGTTCACCTCCCTACAGAACACTTCGTGATGTTCTAGCGTCATTTTGAAATTAAAAAAAATGGGGTGGGGTGATTAGAGAAGAGATGGGGGGGGAGAGGGTGGTATGAAGCAAACCTCAACGCTGGGAATTTCCTACTGCAGTAGCAAGGCAGTCACTGTTGCCAGAAGTAAAGAGACATCAAATCAACGTCGTCCACCCACCTCCCCGTACCTTCTTTCAAAAGCTTAGTACTACCCCGCGGTCTGTGAAGGGGTTTGGACACGAGGGACGAGATGGAAACGGTAAGTATGTGTATGTAGATGAAATGACACGGCGAACCTCGCGTACTGACGCTGTCTCCTCCGCCAATGAAAATATGGAACGGAGCAGTGTTCCTTTTTTTTTCTTTTTTTTTTTTTCTTTTGGGTTTTTATTTTTGCCTTTTCATCGGACTGCCATTTGCCATTTCATCAAAGGCCCACCCAAAGCCTCAGGACACGTTCCAGTCCTCCACACGCCAACAACTCTGTCAATACAGGAAGAAGAACACCCCCTCTCCCATCCTCCCCCCCCCCCCCCCCCCTCCAGCGTCCTGCACTGATCTGATACACAGACAGGCAGACAGGAGGCAAGAAGACGGGCAGACAGACAGAGTGAAGACATTACCCGCTTCTCTACAACGTTCCACATCCTTGCTGGGTGAAAAGCGGTCCTGGAACGTTGTCAGTCTGTGTGAATAACAAGGAAGACAGGAACGATGGAGGAGAGAGAGGGTGGGGCTAAAAGGGCAGAAGAAGAGGGAAGGGGGGGGGGGGGGGGGGGGGGGGGGGGGGGGAGGCGGGAAGAACTGGGGAGGTAGGTAGAGAGGGTTTGAGGACGGGATCGAAGAAGAGGAGGGGGTTAACTACCCTAGGTAATCCGCTCACCGAGTTTTCCAGAAGCCTTTTCTCTTAGCTTTTGTGATGTCATTAGAGGGAGAAGGAGACAGAGATTGGAAGACGGGAGAGGGCGCTAAATGAGAGAGAGAGAGAGAGAGAGAGAGAGAGAGAGAGAGAGGAGAGAGAGAGAGAGAGAGAGAGAGAGAGAGAGAGAGAGAGAGAGAGAGAGAGAGAGAGAGAGAGAGAGGGGGGGGGTGGAGAGAAAGAGGTATTTGTGCCTGTCTGGTCTCCCCCTACTATTCTACTTCGACCATTGTAGGGTCACACTTCTCTTCTTCTTCTTCTTCGACCTCTTTTTCCCACTCTTCTTCATAATAATGATGATGATGATGATGATGATGATGATGATGATGATGATGATGATGATGATGATGATGATGATGATGATGATGATGATGTGATGATGATGATGATGATGATGATGATGATGATGATGATGATGATGATGATGATGATGATGATGATGATGATGATGATGATGATGATGATGATGAAGAGAGAGAGAGAGAGAGAGAGAGAGAGAGAGAGAGAGAGAGAGAGAGAGAGAGAGAGAGAGAGAGAGAGAGAGAGGAGAGAGAGAGAGAGAGAGAGAGAGAGAGAGAGAACCCGTGCATTAACGCAGAAACAGACATTGATATACAAATACAAAAGTGGTACAATGTTGCCGATGATCACAGTAATGACAGAGAAGGTGGGGGGGTGGGGGGAGAGGCAAGGCGGAGGAGGCAGCAGATGGCAGCTGTCATTATAAACAGCAGCAGTCCTCATTCCAGACGACGTGAGATTACCACGTCGAAAATAACCATTCTGTGGAGGATCTACAATGGACAATAGAAGAAGCGGAGGTGGGAGGAGTTTTTTTTTTTTTTTTTTTTTTTTTGGGGGGGGGGGGAGATGGTCCGGAGGGGAGTATTCAGTGACTGAAAACCTTTGTAGTTAAGTCCGTCTTGACTATCCTAGTATTGATTTTTCCAGAGGAGGACAGATGACAATGAGCAGACATGTTCGCAGACGTCGTACTATGACTGATGTAACCTTAATGTGATTCCTACCGGGTCTGCTCGGCTGAAATCGTCAACGGGGAGGGAAGAGTGTGGCGCCAAGGAGGGGAGTGAGGATGTGTTGTGAAAACATGCTGCGAGTTGAGACAGTCCCCTCAGAGAGAACTGCAGTATGGAACCACCTTTCACACAGACTTTTGAAGCCGTTACACGACTAAGTCGCCTCATCCGAGATGAGTTTGAAACCTAAGAAATCACGAGGCTTCTCTCTGCTGAAGGGAAAGTAGGTGGAACAGGTGCGTTTCCGGATATTCGAATGGTGACGGAACTAGTCAAGAGTTTGAGAAGTTGTTATGATGACTCCTTGAAAAAAACTAATGAAGGGAAACGAAACTAAGCAAGTGCTAGAAGAAAGCCTGCAGTTAATGGGCCAGTGGGGCAAACACAAAGTCTGGAACCGTCAGTACATGCCACTGCCAAAGTTCCCCTGACCTCTACTGAAATATGACATCAGCACTAGCACAGAGGAATGAATGGTGGCTCAAATCAACAAACAAACAAGGAAATAGCTTGGTGTCCCGACTGGCCTCACGGACGTTGTGTTCTGCTGTCTTCCAGCAGAGCTGAAGCCACCCATGAAAACCATGCTTCTAGAGCAGAAAGTGAGTAAAGTAAATGTGACCATTCGTGAGGCTTCGGGGGACATGGTTGTGAAATCCATTCAACCAAGGCCGAGGACTGTCAGAAAATGGACTGCTCGAGAGGCAGTGGACGTGCAAACGAAACCTCAAGGTCAGGGAAGTAGCAGCAGCACACACACACACACACACACACACACACACACACACACACACACACACACACACACACACACACACCAACGGCCAGAGACTGGTGTTAACAGAATTGAAGAGGTGATCGAAGTTAAACAAGAAAGTAAAGAGACCCATGGTACTACGTGAGCTGAACAAAAGAAGCTGTCAACAGAATCAAGACAGCAACACAGCAAGACTAACAGGATAAAATGGGAAACGAACTGCAAAGAAGTGTCCTGTGCGATGTAATTATAGCATGAATTATGGCCCCGTTCATTTTCACCCTCAGGCCTGTATTACAACCTCCTGCATTTCAAATCCACACATGGTGAGCACTGTTGAAATCAGATATTGATAGCATGACCACCCTTTTACACCTGTACTGAAATACGACATCAGCACTGATCAGGATTGAATGGAGGCTCTAATCAACAAAACGAACAAGGAAATAGCTTGGTGTCCCGACTGGCCTCACGGACGTTGTGTTTTGCTGTCCTCCAGCAGAGCTGAAGCCACCCATGAAATCCATCCTTCTAGAGCAGAAAATGTGAAAATTAAAAGTGACCATCCTTGAGGATTCGGGGGGAGACATGGTTGTGAAATTCATTCAACCAAGGCCGAGGACTGTCAGAAAATGGACAGCTCGACCACCCTTTTTACACCTGTACTGAAATTGATAGCATGACCACCCTTTTACGGCAAGCTAACTGCGGAACATGCCTTGAGTTCTTCAGCGGACCGCAAATCATGTTTTGAATCAGCTGTGGAATCTAGAGTATAAAAAAACAGGATTTACTGGATGGAACTGACGTTTGGAGGAGACCCGCAGCAGACCTTCTGGATAGGAAAACCACGCAGAGGTCATCAGAAAAAAAAAAGCGGCGTGAGACAAAGTATAGTGCTCTGCTTGGGTTCATGGCAACACGTGCTCTGACTGGAGTCATCGTGCAGCACAAAAACCAGATGGGGAAACCACATGTCTGCCACTACTCTGAGAAGCAATGTCAGTTTGGTCAGCAGCTTGAGAAAATACAGCTTCTATGCCGATGTCTTCGCCACAGAGATTGCAGCAGAGCGAGAGGGGGTGAGCGTGGGGGTGGGGGTGGGGAGCTTTTAGACTCATCTGTATACGGTCTCATCTCGATGTTTTACATCCCTCAGTTATTCCCATCCCATTTCTGCTGGATTTGTTGTCAGTAATTTGGAAATTGGGTGGCGTTTGCTCCTTCTTATACCATGGTTGTTCCGGCCTTAGGGAAGCTTTGAAAATGAAGGCAAACATTTGGTGATGCAAAAGGAAGATTGATGTGGCATGCTAACACTGTAATTGCTGCGATGATCCGTGCTTACATGTCAATCCCTTCGTGTGCCCTGGTTTAGATCCATTCGCTCCTTCGGGCAGAGACATACACCGAGGTAAAAAGTTGCACACAGAGACATTTTTTTAGAGATGGAAACAGAGTATTGATCTAGACACACACACGCGCGTGCACACACATACACATACACACACACACACACGCACGCACGTACGCACACACGCACGCACGCATACACACACATAGTTTTAAATATGCGCGCGCGCGCGCGCGTGTGTGTGTGTGTGTGTGTGTGTGTGTGTGTGTGTGTGTGTGTGTGTGTGTGTGTGTGTGTGTATGGTGGTGGTGGTTGTGGCGGTGATGTTTGTGTGTGTGTGTGTGTGTGTGTGTGTGTGTGTGTGTGTGTGTGTGTGTGTGTGTGTGATATTAACACACACACACACACACACACACACACACACACACACACACACACACACACACACACACACACACATATCACCGCCACAACCACCACCACCATTATGTAACTATGTCAGCTTTCTTCGTACACGCAGGAACAGCAGGAACATGCGGCAGCGCGTGTTGATGTCGTTCAGTGAGAGAACTGGTAAGATCAAAACAGCACCGAGACCACCCTCCTCCCCCCCCCCCCCCCCCCACTTCACTCCGTTACGCGCCATCCCCTACATATCCATGCTCATCAGCTTGGCTTTGCACTTCATACATATTCATGGCTAGTGATGATCAAGTCGTCAACCTTTGGAAACAGCCAAATGATCGAAAGGCTCTAAGAAGAGGGCAGGCTTTTTTTTTCTTTTTCTTTTTTTGTTTTTTTGTTTTTACTCTCTCTCTCTCTGTGTGTGTGTGTGTGTGTGTGTGTGTGTGTGTGTGTGTGTGTGTGTGTGTGTGTGTGTGTGTGTGTGTGTGTGTGTGTGTGTGTGTGTGTGTGTGTGTGTGTGTGTGTGTTTTACTTTATCGGCGGAGAAATGAGAACACAACCCCACTGCCCCTTCCTCCCCCCCCCCATCCCCACTCCCCATATGGTGTGTATGTATGTGTGTGTGTGTGTGTGTGTGTGTGTGTGTGTGTGTGTGTGTGTGTGTGTGTGTGTGTGTGTGTGTGTGTGTGTGTGTGTGTGTGTGTGTGTGTGTGCCTGTGTTTTACTTTATCGGCGGAGAAAAGAGAAGACAACCCCACTGCTCTCCTCTCCCGAATCGCTCCCCCCCACCCCCACCCCCCGGGCTGTCCACTGTAAAAGCACAGTTTTTGTTTTTTTTTAAAGAAGATTTGCTATAGTTAGGGTTACGCTTCGGTGCGTAGGATGGTTAATGATTGCTAAGATAGAGGTTGGGTCTGAGTTAGGGTCTGGTTTGTATTAAGGTCAGAGTTAAGGGCACGGATTTGTTTTTGCTGAAGAGTCGTCTGGGTGTTCCTCCCTTTAATGCATCAACATGCATCGCCCGTGAGGGGAGACAAACACAGCGGAAGTGTGATGGAGGGTTGGTGACTATATTATAATAGGAGAGGCAGCTATGTGGGCTTGGCCTGGTCCTGCCGCGGCTGATACCAGCGACCCATCCAGTAGTAAACAAACATGCAGCCGCCACCA
>JADBJO010000933.1:297500-312500 GCA_016801955.1 Conus betulinus
TTTCATGCAACAATAGCTGATTTTTAGCGTATTTCTGTTGAAGATGTTGTGAAGTTTGCTTTGTGGTGGGAAGTGTTTGTCGATGAGATATAGGAATTTTCGTCCAACATTCGTCTTTACGTTGGCACTGAATGGTGGGTTTAAACCAGATAACATTTCTTGATCTGTTCCTTCTTTTCTTTTGATCTTTCTGTTGATGCGTTGTAGGTTTTGAGCAGACAAAACAAGAAAATATATATGCACTGGAGCCAAAAGTTTTATGAGAAGTTTGCTGACAAACAGCATCACCCAGAACTATAGGAAGGCGGATAAGGTGGTGTCAAATGAGATCAGCGGTGAATTCCAAGTGATCGCTGAAAAACTCAAGATTAGTGAAAGAATTGAGAAAACACCTCAAATTTAACCGCATTCATAACCCTGAAGGACCATAAGGACAATTTTAAGAACAACCCTAAAACAAGATTGATCAACCCCACCTTCAAGTTGGAACTGGGTAAAGTAAGCAAAAAAATGCTGGATAGGATCAATGCAGAGATACGAACAGCAACAGCAACAAACCAGTGGACAAGTACAAACGATGTAATTCATTGGTTTGAAAACCTGAAAAACAAACACTCCTTGTCATTCCTCGTATTTGATATTGTGGAATTTTACCCATCTATAACACAGGAGCTGCTATGCCGATGTATAGACTGGGCAAAATCATTCACGAACATTTCAAACATAGAATGCAAAACCATCATGCACGCAAGACGCACACTACTTTTTGACCACCAAAGCAATGCATGGGTGAAAAGAGAAGCCAAAAGAGAATTTGACGTTTCCATGGGTGCATATGATGGCGCGGAAATCTGTGAACTGGTGGGCCTGTATGCCTTGGAACAGCTAAAGAAGAAAATAAACGCAAACAGCATCGGCCTGTACAGGGATGACGGCTTGGCGGCTATAACAGGAACAGCCAGAGAAGCTGACAAAACAAGGAAAGATCTAATCAGAGTCTTCAAAGAGCTAGGACTCAAAATCACAGTGCAGACCACCTGAAGGTAGTGGACTATCTTGACATAACTTTAGACCTAAATAAAGAAACATATGAGCCATACAGAAAACCAAATGACAAACCCCTGTACATAAATGTGAAGTCAAACCACCCACCACAAATTATTGCACATATACCAAATGCAGTCGAGAAACGATTGTCAACACTGTCAGCAAATGAAAACGTGTTTGAAAAAGCAGCACCCATGTACAATGAAGCCCCCTCAAAACAGTGGCTACAGCAAAAAAGTCACCTACTCAAAACCTACAACGCATCAACAGAAAGATCAAAAGAAAAGAAGGAACAGATCAAGAAATGTTATCTGGTTTAACCCACCATTCAGTGCCAACGTAAAGACGAATGTTGGACGAAAATTCCTATATCTCATCGACAAACACTTCCCACCACAAAGCAAACTTCACAACATCTTCAACAGAAATACGCTAAAAATCAGCTATTGTTGCATGAAAAACATGAAAGCAATCATCAGGTCACACAACACAAAAATCATAAAGAAGATGAAAGAAAATAAAGAGAAAAGCTGTAAACTGCAAGAACCGAGAAGAATGCCCACTGAACGGGAAATGCTTAGCTACAGCTGTGGTTTTACAAAGCAACAGTAAAACACGGCACCACAAAGAAAATCGTACATCGGACTTTCTGGTGGACAGTTTAAAGAAAGATTCAGAAACCACACAAAATCATTCAAGAATGAAAAATATTGTAATGACACTGAGCTTTCGAAGTATGTTTGGCAACTAAAAGAAAAAGACCATTGACTACTCCATCACATGGGAGAGATCCTGAGAAAGTCCAACACTGATGATAGAAGAGAGAGTGGACAATGCAATCTATGCATAGAAGAAAAGCTTCAAATAGCCTTGCATAAGAAAGATGCATTGAACAAAAAAAAAACAGAATTAATATCAAAATGCAGGCACGAAAAGAAAAAAAAAAGAAAACTAGCAGAAAAGGAAAACTACCTGACGTCAAAGACTTACTCCCCTCCGTACCCGCGAGATTCCCATCAATGCGCCTACACAGATGTATAGAAAGGCACAAAGAAACAGGAGACGTCGATTAGGGTGTGGTGGTGCAAAAGGGGGTGGGGGGGGGGGGGGGGGGGGGGGGGGGTGGGGGTGGGGGCAGGGGGGCACTGACGTATGTTGCCAGCTTTGCAGCAAAAATTTCAAAGTTTCATACCACAAGATAGTACTACTGTCACGCATCTCCCACCTGTTGAAATACGTCTCCTGAAATTAAGATGTATATTGTAAACTTTGATTTCATCAATATAAAAGATAGGTTCACCGCAATTTTGTCATGAAATTTCTGTCATTGCTCAGATTGTCATCAGACTTGGCGTGCATTTTTTTTTTTTTAATATGGGCTTTCTTTACTATGTATGAATTTCTGGACGCTCAAAGTATTTCATCCAGTTTAAGTCTAGACAATTCTATTCATTATACACCGCTTTAAAATCTAAAATGTACAGGTATTTAAAAAAAATCTTTACTCAAGATTTATATGCAGGATAATACATACAAAAAGCAGTACACATCTATTCAGCATCATTCATAATGATACTACATTATCAATTCTGAAGACGAAAGGGGAAAACCATAACAGAACGACAGACAAGCAAGCACAGAGAGAGAGAGAGAGAGAGAGAGAGAGAGAGAGAGAGAGAGAGAGAGAGAGAGAGAGAGAGAGACAGAGAGAGAGAGACAGACAGACAGAGAAAACGTATACGAGGCAAAGCCGAGCATGTCCAGAAAGTTGGCAGTGGGGTAGCGATTGGACTGCAATACAAACTGGTTTATAAGGGTTCTGTATGTGAACCATTTGGCTTGTACAGAGTAATAAAGCATAATGGTTCTACAAATGTACAGACATTTGCGTGCCAGTGGGCAGATGTAGAGAGGGGTGGGTGGGGGAGAGGGGGAGGGGGGTCGGGGACAGTGGGAGGACTGAAGGGTAGGGAAGGGGGTGGGTTGGGTGGGGAGATGTGGGGTCGGTTAAAGGAGAAAATCAGCACCCAGGCGAGCGAATCAAACTCTAAAGGAGAGGTCATTCCCCCCCCCCCCCCCCCCCCCCCCCCCCCCCCGTTTACTTTCCATGGACAAGAGTGCCATGAAATTAGTCTCAGGGCGAGTAATTACTCAGATCACGACACGCCTCAGCCTAATGCCAGCCACGTTGACAACAGAAGGTAGGCATTCACCAGACCATGCTAGCACGCGCGCTGCCGCCGAAAACCCCCACCACGCATGGCCTCTTCAGCATCACTAAGCCTCTTGCTGCCCATTCCAGAGGACTTTCAGCTAATCTGTGGGGGCAACGACCAGAGTTAAAATGAAGAAGGTATAGGGTTACAGCTTAGAACTTGGTGCGAATCTAAGCAGCTCGGTAGACTCCCCGAATCTCCCGCAGCTTTCAGAAGATGCATGAAGCTCAGTCTCTAGATCCAAGGCAGTACGGTTGGTGGCCGCTCGGAATGAGCGGCATGAGCGCCATGCCGCTGAAGTTGCACAGAAGATGGGACAGCACACACACACACCAAAAAAGTAAATTGAAAAAGATAATGTCCCTGAAGCCTGAACACACCGTTACCTGACGCCTCTAGCACATTCAGGGAAGGAACCATTGTCAATGAAATGAAATGGCTGTCCTATTTTTTTTCCATGCCAAATATAGTAGACAAACTCGTGAAACTTAGACGAACTATGGCAAGAGATCTGCCCAGAAAAAAAAGCTAATCTTTCCTCCCAATCATGGACACAACAGAACAGGTGAAAATGCGTTAGAAAAAAAAAATTGCAGGATTACAAATAAAGAGGGAAAAAAAAGCACTGGCTCGCAGCAATAGAACAGGGAAGTACAATACAACACAATACAGCAGAATACGGCACAATACAAGACAATAAAATACAACACAATGCAATGAAGCCGTGTTTTTCGCTTCTTGTGGAACCGTTACCTGTGTTGTTACTGTTCGTCCATGGTTTGTTTGACTACATTCAAGATCGAAAAGGCTGTGCCAGTCTTGAATAAATGTTAATTTGTCTTTGTTTATAATCTCCAGCTTTTTGCTGCTGTGTAGATGCGTGAGGTACATGCTATAGGTGGGCAAAGCTTGGAACATGCTTTCTTGAGGGATTTCTCCTTGTTTGTTCTGTGTGCTCTGTTCTGTCATTTCTGCTAGGCGATTCGGTGTTGAAGGCAGCATTCGTTTTGGAGTAATGGGCTTGTATTTATTTCATCATGGGAGCAAGCGTTACCCTGCTTGTTTGTTCTTTATTCTCATGGGACCGTGTCTTGATTACCGAATCAGCATAACGCTCAGAAGATAGATCGCGAAGCACTTTAGGAACAAGTTGTTCTCTTAAGACTTGGTAAGAGGAGGTCTGAAACTCATCTTCCTTGTATGGAAATTCCCCAGAGACCTCCCGTTTTCACAGTTTTTTGTATAATTTTGAAAAAAGGGCTTACATACCTACCCAAAAAATTTCGAAATAGCTGGTGTGTTGATTCTACCAGCTCTAGAAACCATGTCGGCTGTCTAGGAGCTATTAATGGACATTATTCAAGGGTTTAAGAAACTGGATCTTCCATCGACCGTGTGAAACAGCAGACATCCATTGACAACGAAACAGCGAGCATTTTCATCCTCATCGAGCACAAATTTGTAAAACTATCATCTGCCGCACAGGTGTAAGCTTTGAGAATCTAATACAGAAAGATTATTTCTGCCAAAAACAAAAATCAATGGCAGCTGAAGACATTAGATAACACCATCTCTACCAACTGTGCCAGTACGCTGTCCTGGGTATATGTGTTTGATAATGGATTACAATTCAAAAAACAAAACAAAGCAATAAGAAGTTTGAAAGAATACACACACACACAATACACACATCGCACACACACACACACACACACACACACACACACACACACACACACACACACACACACACAGACGCACACACACACACACACACACACACACACAAACACACACACACACACACACACACACACACACACACACACACACACACACACACACACACACACACACACACACACACACAAAACCTACGGAAACTATGCATCACCTGCTTGACCTTTCCTCAAAGAAGGTCAGAAATAAGCTAGAGCAGCGAACACTTGAAATCCGCAAAAGCCAGATCATGGGCAGGTGAAGGAAAACAAAACAAAACAAAACAAAACAAAACAAAAAACAAAACGGCACACACGACTGGAAAGCAAGGGATGGGACAAGCAGAAGACAACATACAGCTTGTTTGTCAATAACCGGAACCCAAACTAACCAAGGAATGGGAGACATTTTCTGACCACTTTATAAGCCAGCATCAATCAAACTGCAGCAGCATCATATCTTGAAAGACACCGCTGGTAAAAAAAAAAAAAGAAGAAGAAGAAGAAAGAAGAAAGAAGAGGGCAAATCCAACGTAAAACTTTAGATGCAGGTGGAAACACACAGCGCATGTTTAACGGCAGTGTGTTTTTCATCTTTGCTGCTATCTCATTGTCAAGAGAATTCACAAGTCTAGGTCATCATCTGGCTTATATGTTTGACGGGGAACGTGGGTGGAACACAAGAGAGGGGACAGCAATGGTCAGAGGAGCTTGGAAGGGGGCAGTGGATAGATAGGTTTACGAACCGCCAGAGAGAGAGAGAGAGAGAGAGAGAGAGAGAGAGAGCACGAGCGAGCGAGCGAGAGAGAGAGAGAGAGAGAGAGAGAGGAGAGAGAGAGAGAGAGAGAGAGAGAGAAGACGAAATTCTTTGTTTACGAGGATAATAGATAAGCAGTGATGTGTTTTTTTACATCCAGTCCTCGCCCTGAATAGGGTCAACATAAGATAAGGCAACAAAAAGAAATCATGCAAAAAATGACTAGAACTACAATACGATAAAAAAAAACCCACGTAAAAATGGAGAGAGAGAGAGAGAGAGAGAGAGAGAGAGAGAGAGAGAGAGAGAGAGAGACGAAGGAGCGAAAGGAGCGCAGGGAAGGGCAACAGAACGAGCGAAAGGTAGAAAAAAAAAAAAGAGGCGAGAGTGGGTGCGGGAAAGAGCATTAGAACAATCTGACAATCAAAACATTTCCAAGGAGAGAGAGAGAGAGAGAGAGAGAGAGAGAGAGAGAGAGAGAGAGAGAGAGAGAGAGAGAGAGAGAGAGAGAGAGATCCAGTGGGAGTGGAATCCTACGGTCACGAGGAGGAGAGTAATCCCCCTTTTTCAGCCACTGACGTCCACCCCAGCAACCTCTTTTCTGATCCCCTCTCCCGCCGGAGCATCACGATCCTGTCTGCTATCTCTGGCCTGGCCTCACATCCATTATATTTCCAACTTAAAGAGGCAAGTACCAGACGTTTTTTGACTTAAAGAGGCAAGTACCTGTTGCCCCGACTTGACTTGAAGCGGCAAGTACTAGATGTCCTTTGACTTAAAATTACAAGTATCAGACTGTCTCCTGACTTACAAGAACAGGTGCCAGCCGTCCTTTGACTTAAAGCGGCAAGTACCACGTCCTTTGACTGAAAGCGGCAAGTACCACGTCTTCTAATTAAAGCGGCAAGTACCATGTCCTCTGACTTAAAGCAGCAAGTACCATGTCCTCTGACTTAAAGCGGCAAGTACCATGTCCTCTGACTTAAAGCGGCAAGTACCATGTCCTCTGACTTAACATGGCAAGTACCATGTCCTCTGACTTAACGTGGCAAGTACCATGTCCTCTGACTTAACGCAGCAAGTACCATGTCCTCTGACTTAACGCGGCAAGTACCATGTCCTCTGACTTAACGCGGCAAGTACCATGTCCTCTGACTTAAAGCTGCGAGTACCAGCTGTTCGCTGACTTAACGCGGCAAGTACAAGCTGTTCTCTGACCCTAAGCGGCAAGTACCATGTCCTCTGACTTAGAGCGGCAAGTACCAGCCGTTCTCTGACTTAAAGCGGCAAGTACCGCATCCTCTGACTTAAAGCAGCGAGAACCAGCTGTTCTCTGATTTAGAGCGGCAAGCACCACATCCTCTGACTTAAAGCGGCGAGCGCCACGTCTTTTGACTGAAAGCGGCGAGTACCACGTCCTCTAGCTTAAAACGGCAGGTACCAGCCGTCCTGTGATTTTAAGCGGCAAGTACCACATTCTCTGACTTACAGAGGCAAGTACCATATCCTCTGACCTAAAGCGGCAAATACCACGTACGTTCTCTGACTAGGAGCGGCAAGTACTACTATCATGACCAAAACTTCCGTGGCAGAGGCTGTGAAAGTTTTTTCTTCATCTTGTTCTGAAGATTGCTGGATCTCCAGGAAGGTACTAACCAGGGCTGTGACACTTTACAAAGATGTCTTCTGAGGGGTTCCCAGCTTCAATGTTCCACTAGTCAGTGAGTGACGCTTTCCCTTGAATTATGTGGCACAAGAACACATGTACTGTTTGGTGAGCGCACACAGCCCTTTGGATGAAGTCAGAGTATTGTCCAGCTAAAACAACCAACAAAACTATATTGTCAGCATCCACAAAGTTTAACACATGTAGAACAGCAGTTACTCAGCTTCGTTCTATCTTTAACAAAAACAGAAAAGTGCGCGGCGTTAGTTTTGTGTGAACTATGATGGCGTCAATATTTCTGCTTATATGTAATCATATTGATATATAACCATCTGAGAGGGCATCATTGACTCACGTGTTCAGGTTTGTAAGTATATATCTAATTATAGACAGATAGGTGTGATGAAGAAAACTCTCTCTCTCTCTCTCTCTCTCTCTCTCTCTCTCTCTCTCTCTCCATTTTAATTTTTCCACATTTACACAGTTGTGCATTTTTCCTAGCCCTGAGTGATAACCAGATGAGCGAAAACTGTCTGTCGACAAACTTGCTCTCTCACCCACCCACCCACCCACCCATCCACTTATCCCCATCCTGTCTCCATTCTGTCATTAGTCACTAACAGGTCTGCACACGCGCTTTCCACAAAGGCGCGCACACAGCGAGAAGCAATCAGCAGACATTTTTGCGGGCATTATCCGTCCTTTGTTGGGGTCTGGTCATCTCTATGGAGAGGTTTCCTCATCCAGCCGAGTGCCATTGCCTGGCTCTGCTTGAGCCTGGCAACGTGGATTCCTTGTCTGTCGTCATGACCACTTCTTATTAGGAAGATAAGATGGATGTACCAGCACAGTATGCCGTTTCTGTTTCTGTCGAAAGTTGGAATCAGTTTCTTAGCAACAAAGCTGAAGTCACTGCCAAAGCACCTAGAGAATTTCGATTTGATGGGCATGCCTGCAGTGCGCGCGCGCGCGCAAAACACACACACACACACACACACACACACACAACACACACACGCACGCACACACGCAAACACACACACACACACACACACACACGCAAACACACACACACACACACACACACACACACATACACACACACACACGCGCGCGCGCGCGCGCGCGCGCGCGCACGCACACACACACACACACACACACACACACACACACACAGGTGTGTGCATACATGATTATAGATTGTCAGAGAGAGAGAGAGAGAGAGAGAGAGAGAGAGAGAGACAGAGAGAGAGACAGAGACAGAAAGACAGAGAGAATGGTACAACAGAGAGTGAGAGACTGTCAAAGTGGACGGGTCGGCGGAAGACAACCATCCCTTTTGGTCACCCATTATCCAAACCAACCGCATCTACCTAGCCCCCTTACCCCGGGGTAACCCATATTAAAATCAGTTTCATCTCATTTGTCCATCAGATATCTATATGGACAAAACCAACCGTACCCAACCCTCTTATGAATCATTCAGTAGATCAGCCCTATTTATTCTTCTGGTTACACAGCGGCAAATACATCTGATTTGTTCCTTCAGTGACCAACGATCAAACCAACCCTCTCTGATTATCTGGTTGTCCAACATCTAGACACATCCTATTTGTTATTCTGGTTGCCTCTGACAAAAACCATCCTTCTTTTAAAGCAACAATCAAATCAGCTGTATGTGTTTTTCTGGCTACCCATCACTCAAATCAGTATCATCTATCGGTCTGAATATCTGCTGACCAAATCAATTTCTTTTATTCCACCAACCAAATCAACCTCCTCTGTTTCCTCAGGTCACCCACCCACCAAATCAACCCTGCCTGTTCATGTGGTTACCTAACAATCCAATCAATCCCATCCATTCATCTCACTACCTATTGGTCAAACCAGCCCTATCTGTTCCTCCAGTTGTTCACCGACCAAATCTAGCCATCAATCAAGCCAAAACCTATCTGCTTCTCTGACTACCCATTAGCCAAACCAACCCTGTTTGTTTTTTTTTTTTTCTGGTCGCCCGTGAAACAGATCAACTCTGTCTGTTCCTGTGGTTATCCACTAACCTGGCCAACCCTCTTCATTCGTCTGGTTTTCCAACCATACCTGTTTTCTGGTTACCCTTCACTTGTGTTAATACTGTCTGTTCTTTTGGATTCACACCAGTCTGATCGACCCCATTTGTTCTTATGTTACCCACCAGTTCAGGCGACTCTACCTGTTTCTCTGGCCTCCCACTCTACCTGTTTATCTAGTTACCCACTCTGTCTGTTTCTCTGGTCACCCACTCTGTCTGTTTCTCTGGTCACCCACTCTGTCTGTTTCTCTGGTCAACCACTCTGTCTGTTTCTCTAGTCACCCAATCTGTTTCTCTGGTCACCCACTCTGTCTGTTTCTCTAGTCACCCAATCTGTTTCTCGGGTCACCCACTCTGTCTGTTTCTCTGGTCACCCACTCTGTCTGGTTCTCTGGTCACCCACTCTGTCTGGTTCTCTGGTCACCCCACTCTACCTGTTTGTCTGGTCACCCACTCTGTCTGTTTCTCTGGTCACCCACTCTGTCTGGTTCTCTGGTCACCCACTCTGTCTGGTTCTCTGGTCTCCCACTCTGTCTGGTTCTCTGGTCACCCACTCTGTCTGTCTGGTTCTCTGGTCACCCACTCTACCTGTTTGTCTGGTCACCCACTCTGTCTGTTTCTCTGGTCACCCACTCTGTCTGGTTCTCTAGTCACCCACTCTGTTTCTCTGGTCACCCACTCTGTTTCTCTGGTCACCCACTCTACCTGTTTCTCTGATCACCCACTCTGTTTCTTTGGTCTCCCACTCTATCTATTTCTCTGGTCTCCCACTCTGTCTGTTTCTCTGGTCTCCCACTCTGTTTCTCTGGTCTCCCACTCTATCTATTTCTCTGGTCTCCCACTCTATCTATTTCTCTGGTCTCCCACTCTATCTATTTCTCTGGTCTCCCACTCTATCTATTACTCTGGTCTCCCACTCTATCTATTTCTCTGGTCACCCACTCTATCTATTTCTCTGGTCACCCACTCTATCTATTTCTTTGGTCTCCCACTCTATCTGTTTCTCTGGTCTCCCACTCTATCTGTTTCTCTGGTCTCCCACTCTATCTATTTCTCTGGTCACCCACTCTATCTATTTCTCTGGTCACCCACTCTATCTGTTTCTCTGGTCACCCACTAGCCACACCAACCTTGTCTCTCCGTCTGATTACACACAAGCAATTCTATTCTATCCGTCCCTGTGGTTACCTACCCACCAAACAAATCCTATATCTGTCCTTCAAGTTCCCCACCTACTTGATAAACCCTTTCAGTCTATTAGCTTACCCATGCACAAAACCAATCCTACCCTACTATCTGGTAACCAGCAAATACATTTTTCCTGTCTGTCTTTCGAGTTATCCATCCATGAAACAAACCCTGTCCATTGGGTTATCCACCAACCAAACCAACCTTAGCCGTCCTGTCTGGCTACTCATTTACCAAACCAATTCCATCTGTCTCTCTAGTCGCCTACCTGTCGAACCATTCATCTTTGTCCTTGGAGTAACTCACCAACCAAACCAACCTCGTCTGTCCCTCTCTACACTGGCTACAAAACCAGTCCTACCTATCCTTCGAATTACCTACCTACCAAGCCTACCCTATCTGTCCTGGGAGTTATCTACCTGACATATCCAACCCTGTCTGCGCTAGGATTTACCTATTTATTAAACCAGTCTAACTGTTCTTGGAGCTACTTACCCACCAAACCATTCCTATTTATCCTTAGCGTTACCCACATATCAAATGAACCCTACCTGTCCTTGGAGTTTCCAACCTACCTAACAAACCTGTATGTCTTTGGACTTATCTTCTTCCGAAACCAGCCTTATCTATCCTTGAAATTACCTGCCTACCTACCTACCAACCCACCCAACCCAGTCTGTCCTTTGAGTTCCCTACCCACCAAACCACTTCTATCCGTCCGTCCATTTAGTAACGCACCTACCACACACCCGCCATGCCGTCCTCCTTGTCACAAACTAAACCAGCCGACCACCTGTCCTTCCATCTAGTTATCCCCACTCTGTCTGTCCGCATAGATGAAAGGTTACGCTCTCTCGGCCTCAAGGCTTTAGACGTAGATACTGACAGAACCAGCCGCCGTGACGAAGTGGTTAGCGTCGCTGACTCCAGGCTGGGAGGTCGTGGGTTCGAATCTCATCAGAGTCATGTAGGTTTTTCTGCCCCGACGGCTCCTACCCAGAGTTGAGTTTGCTGCGGACTCCGTTGGGAAAGACTGGGACCACACAGTCGAGTTTCATCCACTTAATGGATGCGTTTCTGAGGGTGTTACTCAAATTTCCTGACCAACACTGCAGGTGCCTGTATCTCTCGGGCCTGGTTGACGCTGGGGATAATATTAGCGTAGAGTACAGCCCTGTCATATAGTCTCAGACCGAAATGGAAATCCGTAGCATCGTCTTAATCATCCTCATTCTCATCAATCAGCAAAAAAAAAAAGTCTCCAATTCTGTGGCCCTTCATGCCCTGCTCTCATGGTTACCTCAGTTTCGGTGTGTCCTCTCCACGTCTGCGGCTTTGGTTTGGTTCCGTCGGGGGTCACGGTATCGGCGAGTCCATGGGGGCTGTCGTTGGACGGACGTGGTGGCGCCCTCCGGAGGAAGAGCTCACTCACGCCGGCTCCGCGACTAAGCAATTATTGTCGTCAGTAGGGGGCTTAGTAGGTGGTGTCCTGCGTATGTTAGATCAGAAACAGGCGCTACTGAACACCTCCGAAGTGACTCGGCAGCAGTGCAGTGTCTCCTCCGGTGGGCTGCCTCTTGACGACTTGACATTGACTGCTCCCTGTGGATTGCCGGTGCCGGGGCTGCGGCGGGGCCGACCGGGCTGTGGCTGTGGACGGGGTGTTGGAATGAGCGGCGTGGGTGCACTAGGCGCAGAGGTTGGGACAGCAAAAAAAAAAAAAAAAGATAACTGATAGAAGTTCTCCATGTCTGGGCACGTCATCATGAAAGGCGGGACCCATCTTTGTCCTTTCACCGACCTCACCTTCCCTGCTCTGAATTAGGAACCCATTTCCCTCTGAGAGGACAGAAAGGACTTTCAAGCCGTAAAACCGGACCTCACGTGTTGTTCGAACTCACGACCGTCAGGCTGGCAAGAAAACGTTGTGACCATTTGATTTGATTATGGGCCCTTCCTAAATACCCACCCGAGAAACCCACCATTTAGTGTTCATCTAAATACCCACCCACCATGCCACCCAATCTGTAATTCGGGTAGCTACCCATCTACGCACCTGTCACTCAGAGTCTAACTACCAACCCAGCCAGCCACCTTGCTACCAATCCACCCATCCAGTGATTTATCCACCTAACTCATCAGCCACCTACCAAATGATCCACCCTGTCTAACATATCTAGTTAAGTTACCAATTCAGCGGCCACCCCACCAATGTGCGATACACCTTGTTACCCCACCACCGCACCGACCCAACCACCTATCCGTCCAGGTGGTCAGCCATCCACCCACCCAGTCTCTAATCCGCCCTTCTGATCAGACCCCACCTACCCCGATGGGGTCTAAACTATGTGCGCGAAGTGAGAAACATAGAGCACACCAGCAAAAAAAACATGCCGTTAACCAAGGACAACGTGGCCTATTTCAGGGCCATTCTCTGTACGCCAAGAGAACTGACAGAGGAGCCTGTCTTAGTGTAAGCAGCCCTAGACAGCCTCGAACATTTGGAGAGAGAGAGAGAGAGAGAGAGAGAGAGAGAGAGAGAGAGAGAGAGAGAGAGAGACAGAGAGAGAGAGAGAGAGAGAGAGAGAGAGAGAGAAGGACGGAGGAAGGCGAGTGTCAAAAGGAATGGGTAGTGGTTTTTACTGGGGGATTAAATCTGCCCTACGCGAAGACAGCATTGTTCCAAAGAAATAAGCCTTACGACTGGAGAGAATGACAAATCGAAGAGTCTTGACTTCGAAGTTTCACTGCAGCTGTGGAAAATCAATACCCTTGTTTTTCAGCTCTCCTGTGTGCATGGGTAATACCCGACAGGACGAACTGTCGTTAACATCAACAGCGGACTGGGTTTTTTTTTTGTGTGTGAAAAAGTCTGAGTCTTCTTGGACATTACTGTAGTGCATGTATGATTTGAACATATTAGTATTATGCTGATGGCAGGTGTGATCCTAAAAATCTTCATACTGGAAGAAAAGGTTACATAAACATAAAATGGAAACAATTGTTTAGTTTAGAGTTCAAGGACAGGGGAGAGAGAGAGAGAGAGAGAGAGAGAGAGAGAGAGAGAGAGAGAGAGAGAGAGAGACACGAATAAACACACACAAACACACACACACACACACACACACACACACACACACACACACACACACACACACACACACACACACGCATACACATCAATAAAGAGCACAGCGAGAATACCAAGAATCGTGGGCGATACAATTTCTTTTGATGCCAAGGGAGAACTATACAGTCAACGTCCTTTGCCATTGGTTAGCCCGAATCAGCTGACGAAAGGCCTCTGACACAGTTTATTAATATCAGGCCTATGGTCCTCCAACCGAGGCAGAAAAGAACATTGATTTTCGAGACAAAACAATTTTGTCTGCTTTAGAAGTGGCTTGTTATCAGTAGAAAAAGAAAGGATTGATTTATTCTGCTGCAAACGTTGTGTTGAGAGGAATCTTCTTCCTCCGTCCCACTAAAGAGCAGCACTGAAGCGGAAAGTCTGATTCGCGATTGCCATACGGCCTGAACAAACTCGATCTTTCAAAAAGTGGGTCTTTGTCGGGATGTGAATGCAGAATACATTAAGTCGAAAACGTTCGAGAGAAACAAATCACTGAGAGAGAGAGAGAGAGAGAGAGAGAGAGAGAGAGAGAGAGAGAGAGAGAGAGAGAGAGAGAGAGAGAGAGAGAGAGAGAGTTTACTCTAAGGTCAAGAGAGTGCACACAGTAAACAGTTCTCTCAGGACAGGCGCCCTCATGAACCTTCACAGAGTTGAGGGAGAAGAACAAAAAGACGTCTTAACGGGGGGATGGGGGGGGGGGGGGGGGGGGGGGGGGGTAGTAAAAAAAAAAAGTCCTTTACGGAGATCTTGCATGACAGCTAGTCTCCAGACAAACAGCCTTACACTTCACCCCATTCCTCTCCGAAGACGAGCCTTTTCGCCTTGAACTCCTTAAAAGCTAAGGGTGCGAGGTCTCATCCAGGTCATGACTGTCTGCTGTCAGAAACAATTTCACCGCATTGCCGGGATTCCAGTCTGCACCTCCTGGATGATTGAGCGCCGTAAGGTGGGCTGTTTTTGACTTGTGTCTTACCCACATACATGGCCATCGCACACCTGTTCTAAACTGGGGCATTGATGACAACTTAGATCCAGCTGGAACTCTTTTCAGCTGCCTCTGACGTTGTCTTTAGGGTTCTGGTCCTCCTCTGACCAGATATCACGAGCTGTTCCATGAGATTATGGGAGGACTGTGGGGAGGACTTAGGCTTGGAAGGTGGATTCCCTGAAGCTGCTGGTTATATGTACGTGAGCTTCTTTCAGT
>JADBJO010000933.1:315000-317500 GCA_016801955.1 Conus betulinus
TAATTTGCCACTGTCCTCTTGGATGCAGGATGATGAGAGTGAACTCTCTCTGTCTCTGTCTCTCTGTCTGTCTGTCTCTCTGATCGTATTGGGGGGAGAGGGGAAGAAAGGAGACAGGAGGAGGGGGTGGTGGTGTGACTACTGACACTGAAACACTGATGACATAAGCAGCTGCAGAGAGAGAGAGAGAGAGAGAGAGAGAGAGAGAGAGAGAGAGAGAGAGAGAGAGAGAGAGAATGCCGGAGGTATTAGGGATGTATGCGATTAGGGTTTGTACGGATGGTGTAGATAATTCCGCTTCGTCCCACCACTAAATCATCCACCCACCCAGTCATTTCTCTGTCCACCCAGGAAAATACCCACCCACCCATTCGTCTGGTATCAAGGAAACAAATACACACACATGAAACGAACTACGCACCAGCAAAAGAAAACCTTTCTAATAAACCAGAACAAAGTTGATCGCTCCCAGGCATGCATCGGTCTCTGCGAAAACTAATAATAGAACCTGTTGCAAAACACTCCAAGACAGCCTTCAAATGTTGTGTGTGTGTGTGTGTGTGTGTGTGTGTGTGTGTGTGTGTGTGTGTGTGTAGGCTGATGGGGAGCGGGTTGTAAGGGTGAAGATGGGAAAGGATGGGTGTAGGCTTTTACTGAGGGCTAAATGTTGCATAGGGAAAGATCACTCTTCCAAAGACAGAAGTAAAGCTTTTCAAAGGGAAACAATCAAAATTTGTAGTTTTAATAGTGAGGTTTCACTGTATTTGTCAGAAAGTAGTCCTTTTCTTTTCTTCCTTGTTGTACTCCCAGTTCTTACAGAACAGGGAGTACTTTAAAATGGGACCGAAGAAATGCTGTCTGTGTGTCTGCCTGTCTGTCTGTCCGTCCGTGGTCAAAATGTGTTCCACTCGCTCCAGACAAAACTTCTGGACCGATCTTTCTGAAAATTTGTGGATATGTTCATTATGGGTCACGAATGATACTCGATGTTTTATTTTACTAAAATAGCCGTTAATAGCGGCTATAAATGATAGTTTTGTGATGTACAGTACAGTTTAAGCAATAACGGTTTATAAACTTAAGTGTAACCACATTTTGTAAGCTCCTCAGTAGTATAGTGGATAGTATCCCCGCCTGTCACGCGGGAGACTGGGTTCATTTCCCCGCCGGGGAGAGCATTAAAAAAAAATTCTCTACACACAAAATTTCTACCATCAAAGGGAATGAAAGTGCTATAGTGACTGATTTATGTACATATTTTTCTTTTTGTTGTACTACTACTTACTTGGAGTACATTTATATGCTTTGCATTTTTTTTTTCCAGCTCTGGTGCTTGCATGGGTGAGAGTCGACATGACGACCTATTGTTAACATTTACAGTACATCATTTTCGTGTGAAACGTCTGTGTCTCATTAGTCACTACTTTCGTGCCTATATAATTGAAAACATCGGAACGATTCTCTTGGCAGGTAATGATCATCTTCCCAGCAGAGGAAAAGGTCAGACAAGCAACTTTTTAACCGTGTTTTCGTTTGATGACGACATTAACAAGGTTAATTTGAAAAGGCATGGATTATTGAAGTACTTTCTTGAGATGAATTCCTGTCTAAGTTCGTCTAGTACTGGACAAGCCAATACAATACAAAATGAACTTCATCCTCTTTTGCATTTCGACACAAACAAAGGACAGATCAAATTTCTACTACATGACTGTCTATAACGAAAATAATGAGTAAAGAGATCGAAAAACACAAATCTAAACTTAGTCATGATGCGTTTTAAATGTTTGTCCATTTTCATTGATATATATACAGGTAAACAGCGTAGATTATTAAACGTTCTATATAATTCAAATCTGTCACTGTTCTGTACATGACAATTCCAATTTTGCCAACTGCAATCAACGAGTCTTTCACGGAATACCTGGATAAAAGCACTCATATTACCAACACCTTGGTTCATCCATACAAATCCGAAACCGTATTCACACAGTTTCATTCTCACATTAGTCACCCAGTTTTTCTTACCTCTGTCGTCCAATTCTAACAACATCCGATACGCTTTATATGGGAATCTGTGTGACATTGCATCTGAGTAATTTTCAGCCAATATCGAACACACTTAATAATGGAATTCAAATATATAGGAAATCTAGCCGTTTCACCATATACCAAATCATTTGGCGTTTTTGATGATACACCAAGAAATTTCTTCAAAGCAAACAGATGTAAACTTTTCACAGTGTACTGCAGCAACTGCATCGAGGCCCCATATTTCAGCTCCGTACTGTACCATAGGTTGAACCTGGCCATCAAATAACTTCAAAAACAAAGTAAGAGAATCGTTATTTAGCAATGATAATTTCTTTAGTATGCAGAGTAACGCATTTTTTGCTCTGCTGGCCAAATCTTTGCAAGCGAAGACAAAACTCAAACGCGTTGAGAAGTATATTCCTAAGTATTTATACACATTGACAACAGGCATTGTAGACCCATTGTA
>JADBJO010000933.1:322500-327500 GCA_016801955.1 Conus betulinus
ATGTTTTAACTTTGTTTTGGGACTGGCTAAATTTCATAAAACAACAACAAGAACATGTATCCTTTAAACTTAATTAGAAATATATCGAGCCCCTAAAAGACTGTATTTGTCTTGCTTGTATTGAATATGAAGAGGATTTTTAACGGGAGAGGGTCCAAATTTCACAATAGATCGTTTTAAACTTCGTTGTTTTATCTCTAAGAATCTCTGTCTTATCCATTTATAGATATTTGATATATATGTCGGGTTACGTAATTCGCCGAATTCTGTTGGCTCTCTTCCGATCGGTGTGGGAAAGGAGTTGTCGCCATAGATCTCTTACACTTAGACCATGCCAGCGCAGTCTGCGACTGGACCCATCGCGCCGCCATGTTGGGAAGACCAATCTGTGTGTTTTAGAGGCAGCTGGCTACACACAGCTGCACAACAAAAATTATTGCGCCAAGGCTTTAAGGAGTCGAGCATTTATAGACTGGCGGAATTAGATTGTTTTGAGAATTGTTATTGTGCCTTAAAGTTGATTCTCCTCGTTTTCTTTCATAGGGCCGTAAAGGTAGAAGGCAGGAGGTTCCAAACAGATTAAAGTCAAAGGAATCAGACTGTTTGGGCGCTTAAAACTGGCACAAAGATAGGGTCAAGGGTGAGCTCAAAGGTCTGAAACTGAGGGGAAGGTCATGTATTTGAAGATTGTTTCCGGTTTCACCGCTGAAAATCCCCCCAAGGGAAATAATTGGTGGCAAGTCGTTCTTTTGATCAATTCTAAGTTTACTATTAAATGCTGGCTCAAAGCTATGGCAGGCCTTAAAACGCTCACATGGCTTTCCACAGTGATTAAGTGCCAAATCCTGGATTGTGGCGTGTGGCGTTGATCGACATGTCTAGCGTCTAGTCTGTTTGACTTAGAAATGGGCTTTGCTTTTTCGATGTGCTGCATTGTGAGGGTGGGGGGGGGGGGGGGGGGGGGGGGGGGATATAAGACATATATGAGAGAGCACGTTCACTGTTTGATGATCACATGGAGGGATTCTGTTGTATTTTGTCAGATCAGATTTCAGTTTGTATATTTAGAGTAAATGAAAACTGAGCTGGAATGATGAAGGAGCTGTGTGTGTGTGTGTGTGTGTGTGTGTGTGTGTGTGTGTGTGTGTGTGTGTGTGTGTGTGTGTGTGTGTGCGCGCGTGTGTGATAGTGTATTTACGCCCGTGAATGCACGTGCGCTTGCGTGTACGTATATATATATATATATATATATATATATATATATATATATATATATATGTGTGTGTGTGTGTGTGTGTGTGTGTGTGTGTGTGAGAGAGAGAGGGAGGAGAGAGAGAGGGAGAGAGAGAGAGAGAGAGAGAGAGAGAGAGAGAGAGAGAGAGAGAGAGAGAGAGAGAGTACGCTTGCGCGCTATGGAAATGCTGTTGTCGAAGTAGCAGGACAACTTGTACTGCCTTTCTTTTTTTTTAACCAGGTTGCTTAGCTTTAAAAGACCTCAAGTTCAGCCAGACAGGTGCAGTTATCCGTGCACTCTTATACTAAATTTGGTCATATGGTCGAAAACCGAAAATCGACTCTCTCTCTCTCTCTCTCTCTCTCTCTCTCTCTCTCTCTCTCTCTCTCTCTCTCACGCGCGCGTGCAAAAACACGCTCGTTCGCACGCACGCACGCACGCACGCACGTACTCACCGCCACCACCACCACCACCACCACCTAAACACAAACACAGTCATAAAAGGGGTCAAGGGAGATAAAGAAGAGTGTGGACATAAGCCAGTCTCCTCTTTCCTGCACGTTTGCACCTACTGTAAACAAGAGACAGCCGAACGCTATTCGCTCTCCAAATGGTAGCCAAATGGCATTTGTGATGGGCCCATGTCACCGCACAAAATTTCACCACTGCACAAAATGTCACAATGACATTTTGTGCAGTTATTCACTACACAAATTGTCACAATTTGCACAAAATGCGCACAAAATGTCATAATTGTGACATTTGTGCACCATTGTCACCAATTTGCACAAATGCGCAAAAAATGTATATCTTTCTTTTTTTTTTTCAAAACCACTGCTGCACAGATCGTCACAACTCTCTCTCTCTCTTATCTGTGTGGGTGTAGGTGTGCGTGGGTGTGTGGGTGGGTGGATGGGTGGGTGGATGTACTCTATAATGTCTACGTACTTTTTGCGTTTTTCAATTTGGCTTGCAATTTAGAATTTTCAATTCTAGATATAATATGTCAATACCGGTTGTAGGCAATGGCAAGGTACATCTACCATGTGACTATGGTGACTCTATGTGAAACTGTTTCTGATATGATAGACAAAGACCTGGAAATAACCACTCAAACAATACTGCTTTTATCCTTGTGACCTTGACCTTTGACAGTGGCATCCATCTTATGCGAGGATCTAGGGTTTCAAAATTCCTTCCAAGTTTTGTGTTGGTGTGTGTTCAGCAGTGACTGAGATATGTTCCAGACAAACAAGAAAAAAGGGGGAAAAACCAGACTGACGAAGGTGGTAAAAAACCAGACTGACAGACGGTAAAGTAATACAAACTTTGTGTGCTCAAAAACCAGACTGACAGAGGGTAAAATCATAGCATTTCCCTCTCAGTGTGCACAAAAAGCAAAGAAACAAACCAAAACAAGACTATCACCACGTACGGCAATAAAGTCCGCCGCTCAAATGTAGACCAGATCTTTATAGTCTCTGTCCTCTTCACTCCGTCACGGCGACGCATAGAACTTCAGTACTGATTCCTTGATTGCCTCAAAATTTCACACAAATATGTCCTTGGTGTTCTGCATTTTTGTGCCAATATGAGCTTGATAGCTTCTCGGGCTAAAGTGCAATGTAGGTCTGGAAATTGTGACAGGGGGCGTGCAGTGTGCAGGGGCGCGCAACGCCAAGGTTGGGGCATGCAGCGTCCAGGTGGGGTCGCTCAGTGCCCAGGGTGACCCTGCAGTGACCATGAGGGACGCACAGCGCCCTGCTTCCGTCTTGGTGACAGGGAGAGACAGCTGTGGACCACTGTGCTAATTCTGCGCAAGGCGTTAGGGGTACTGGCAATTAGGGGCACTGGGTGTCAGGGGCAGTACATGGCTTAGTGTGAGCTGTTGTCCCCAATGCTAGTGCATCTGTGAAGCAAGTTTGGAGGCTCTAACTTTAAAGATGTGGAAAATATTGCAGGAGAAAGGAATTGGGGTGCTCAAGGTCCAAGATCAAGGTCAAGGTCATGCAGATCGTTGGTGTTTTGCAAGTAGTGTTAGCTTACCTTACCTTGTCAACAAATAAAATTTGAAAAGGTTGTATTAAAAGGTTCAAAAGATATTGCCAAGGTCATAAAAACGGAAAGTAGGCAATTGGGGGAGAGAGAGAGAGAGAGAGAGAGAGGAGAGGAGAGTGGGTGGGGGGGGGGGGGGGGGGGGGGGGAGGCTGCGCCCATCGGGTGCGCAGCGCAGACAGGTTGTTGTCAGTTGTTGTCCCTGAGGCTATGCACATGCGTAACAAGTTTGGAAAATCTATAGCTTCAAAGATGTGGAAGATATTGCAGGAAAAATGAAATGGGTGTTCAACGATCACCTTGACCTTGACCTTTGACCTAGGTTTTTTGCGAGCAGTATCAGCATACCTTACCTAATCAGCAAACAAATTTGAGAAGGCTGTCTAAAGTTGTTATAAGAGACATTGCAAAAAATGTTCGTTTTGGCCGACGTGGGACAGACAGACAGACAGACATACACACACACACACACACACACACACACACACACACACACACACACACACACACACACACACACACACACACACACACACACGCGCGCGCGCGCGGGCGCGCGCGCACACAAAAAAAAAAACAAACAACAAAACAAACAGAAAAACAACAAACAAAAAAAAACGAAAACAAAACAAAAAACAAAACAAAACAAAACAAAAAAAAAACAAAAAATCAGACACGAACAAACTTAATAGTCTGCTCGCTTTCTTGTAAGCGGTGGACTAACAAGACTGACAGAGGTTGTGACATTTTGTGCATGAGTGAATTCGAAAATGGGGTATAGGTGCGCAAATTGTCACGACGACATTTTGTGCAGTCCTTCATTGCTCAAAATGTCACAGCTGGCACAAAAGTCACAATTGTGACCTTCACCGAAAGAAGGTGAAGGTCACACTGGGTTGTTGACGACTCAGGGTCCCGTCATGATGTGAGCTGACAGCACTGACGTGACCTGTCATTGCTGATATCTGGGATACTCATGTGGGAGGTCTGCACTGCGTATTGCGGATAGTGGAGAAGGATAAATGGAGACAGAGGAGAATTTTTTTTCTTATTAAGTAGGCATACACACGCATCCATCCATCCATCCATCCATCCATCCATCCGTCCGTCTACCGATCGACTGACCAATCGATCGATCGATCGATCGATCCATCCATCCATCCAGCCAGCCAGCCAGCCAGCCAGCCAGCCAATCAACCGGGCCAGCCAGCCAGCCAGCCAGCAGCAGCCAATCGGTGTTGCGGGTTGTGTATACAATTCTCATCATGACAAATCATCAGCAGCATCTTCTTCGTCTTCCTCCATCTCTTCCTCCTCACCAAGTGACCATGAGTTACATGGCAAACTGTGACAGACCCTGGGGCGATCAGTTGTCCCTGCAGTTCCCTTTTTGTCATGTGCAACTGTGTAGAAGTGTTCTAACCTTCGTGTCTCTCGCGTTGTACTCCCAGAAATTCTTCAGCCTGTTTCAAGAACTTTACGCCTCTATTGTACCGTGCAGGATGAGCTGGACAGGGATCTCAAGGGAGATAAACATTTAGCCACATTACCCATTTTCGCATATGACATACATTCTATAGAGGAATTTGCAATGATCTTTCAAGAAATGGGGAATAAAATCGTTGTTTCAATCTGATACTTCTGCACCGATCTATCTGCCTGCCGTGATTTTGGACGTGGTCTTCACACGTAATCTTCTTCGCTTTACAAC
>JADBJO010000933.1:332500-335000 GCA_016801955.1 Conus betulinus
TTAGTGGGTGAGAACGGAGCATACGGTGGAGGTTCCTTTGAGATGGTAGAAGAGAAAAGGATGGTCGAGCGGCTGTCGTAAGGTGATGCGGCCGTGACCACAATGGCGGCTGTCTGGGGGTGGGGGTGGGGGTGAGGGTTTATGGGTCTGGGGGGTAGGGTAAGGCGCGTTTCTCTGTCCTCTCGGTGGTAGGGCTCTCTCATCCTCTCTCGTCTGATCCTCGGTCTCTCTCTTGCTCTTCGGGCTCCTCTCCTTGTCACACTGACTGTTCCCTGGACTGCCTTGGTATGGGACCTATGGCCGTTTGTCCTAGAGTGAAATATCGATCCCACAGCGGATGTCCTATGTCTGATCTGTCTGATCTGTCTTTGTCTCAGTTTCCTGGTCTTGTCCGTCTCTCTCTCTGTCTCATCTCCCCCCCCCCCGCCCCATCCTCTCTCTCTCTGTCTCTTATCCCTGGGTTTTGCATGACCATCTCGCTGCACTGCTTTTACTGTGTCCCAATGACTAATGTAAATTTCATCAGGCTGTTGATGAGGAACATGAGATTGTGTAGGATTTTCTTTTGAGAAAAGGATGTAGATATGCTGGTACGCGTGTGGTTATACGAATGGCGGGAGGGACCGGACTTATGGGGGGGGGAGTGGCCTCTCCATTAAAGGGGATGAGGGGAGAGAGGGGAGGGTTGAGTTGAGTTATTTGTTATCTTTGGCTATCTCTCATCCGCCAGAATCTGGCATGGAAAGAGGTCGAGATTGTAGTCCTTTTGCTTCTGGCGTTTTAGCTGACCACAAAGCCTTTGGTCTGGAAAGGCCGGGTAGGGACCCTTGGCTTTTATCCATAGAGTTTAAAGTAAAAGTCAGCAGTCTCTCTCCTCTCTCACCCTCTCTCTCTCTCATCCTCTCTCTCTCCTCTCTCTCTCTCTCTCTCCTCTCTCTGTCTGTTTTGTCTGTCTGCCTCTCTCTCTCTGCTTTCCCTCTGCTCTTGCTTCACACTAGCAAAATTTTCATCAAATATCCATTACTTCTTTTAACTGCAAAATGCTAAGAGAATTGTAATCGCTCTGTAACTCCTGTCCATTTTCAAAGTCAGCACTGAAACGAAGAGAAGAAAGGCTAATCTATCTTTTAACATACAGATGTCACAGTAATTTGACGAAGAACATGAAGTTTTGTTATGCAAGTATTTTTCTTTCCTAATTTTCAGTATATGTGCCTAGCGCGTGTGTGTTCTACTTTTGTTTTTGACCTCATTTGCAGATAGGTCGTTGGCCTCTGCAACTTAAACTATTTGAGTTGAGTTGAGTTGGGTCGAGTTGAGTTTCTGTCCTCTCTCCCTCTCTCCTCTCTCTCTCATCTCTCTCTCTCCTCCTCTCTCTTCTCTCTCCTCTCTCTCCCTCCCTCTCTTGCCTCTCTTTCGTCCATCTGCCCACTCTCTAACCCACCACCTCTGCTAACCCCTAATGTAATATTGATCCACAGAACTGTCTATTAACTTACTTGGTCCCTCGTTTCCTGATCTTTAAAATAAGGAGGGTATACAACGCCTGGAAGAAACCGCCGCTTCCTGGTCTATCTCTCCGATTTTGAGTCAGGGCTGTCTGTCCGTCCGTCCGTCTGTGTGTGTCTGTCTGTCTGTCTATCTTTTCTGTCTGTCTGTCTGTCTGTGTTGCCCTTTGGCGCCCGTCTGTTAATATACACACGATCTAGTGGTCTGCTTGCCTGTCTGTCTGTTGCCCTCTCCTCCTCCTCCTCTTTCCTCCCCATACACCCGCTCCAGCCTATTGTCCTCTGTCTCCCTCCCCCCTCCCTCCTCTCTGTCTTTGTCTCTGTCTCTCCCTTCTTCCTGCCTGCACCCCCCCCCCCCCCCCCCCCCCTGTCCCCATCCAGTGCGCCAACTTTCCTCTCAATTTTACCCTGCTTGTTCACTACCGCTTAGGTTACCTCTACTCTGAGTCTTCCCAAACTCCCATCCCTTCCTCTCTCTCTCTATCTCTCTCTCTCTCTCCTCTCTCTCTCTTCTCTCTCTTTCTCTCTCTCTCTCTCCTCCTCCACTCTCTTCTCTCTCTCTCATGTCCCCTCCCTCCCCTCAGTGCTGGCCATCTCGATATGTGTCATTTTGCTTGACTGTGCTCAGTGCTGGCATAGACGCCTATGTGAATTTTGCGTGACTGTTAGAGGTGGAAATGTCTGTCGTAGAAGAAAGGAGGTGAAGAGAGGACAGTAGGTGTATGTAGTATGGGGGGAGGGGGGGGGGGGGGCCATTTCTAACTGTTGTGCTATTGAAATATAAGCGTGTCTGATTGTATTTCGTTTGCTACTGGAATTCATTGACACAATGCACTTTGTCTGGAATTGCTGTGGCACGGCCTCTTGGCCTACGTCATCAGACTCAGAACCAAAGTCAACGCTTCTCTCTCTCTCGTCTCTCTCTCTCTCTCTCCCTCTCTCTCTCTCTCTCTCTCTCTCTCTCTCTCTCTATCTCTCTTCTCTCTCTCTCT
>JADBJO010000933.1:340000-347500 GCA_016801955.1 Conus betulinus
TCTGCTTCCTCTCTTTTCTACTTGCTGATTCATTGACACAAAACGTCTGCTTCTTCTCTCTTGGTGCTGTTGTGTTACCACAATACATCGTCTTCCTCCTCTCTGGAGCTGATGTACTGACCTAAAAAGTTGTCTCCTTCCTTTCTGTTGATGGATTGACACAAAACTTCATCTACTTCTCCTCTGTTGCTGCTGATGAATGACGTTTTGTGTCGTGTTCTTTTTCTCCTCTTTCGTCGACACAGGATGTCACGGTTTTCTTCTCACTTTTTGCTGATGTATTGACACATGCCATCGTGTATTGCTTCTCTGTTTTTCTGCCGAACCGCTGATGCAAAATGTTGTCTTCTTCTTTTCCCCCCCCCCCCCCCCCCCCCCCCCCCCCCCCCCCGAACTACTGACTTACAAGAAAGTCGCCTTCTTTTCCCACTTTTCGATGTCTTTACACAAAACACAGACACAGTTAAGTGAAAATGAAACTGAAAGGACCCTTGAGGAGGATAAATATCAAGGAAAATGGAAGACGGTGACTATCAAAAGAAAGGAAGGAGAGGGAATATCACTGGAAAGTAAGGACGGTAACAGGTTGGGGTGTATGGAGAAAGCAGTCACAAATAGGACGACAAAAGAAAAAGCTTTAGACGAGAGAAAAGTTAGAAAAAATAAAAGGAAGGAAAGACAGATATGTAAAAAAAGTAATTGAACTAGCAAATTTTAAATTATGGTGAAGTAGGAAATATAGTGGAGACAAATTGTTAAAAAAAAAAGAAAAAAGGAAAGTGGAAAAGTAGATGTAGTTAAAAGTAGCAAAACCTCGTCGTGTCTGTACGCACCTGGTCTGACCCGCTGTGTACTCTCTTAGCTGCAGAACCCACAAGAGTATTTGTTCGTAGGCAGACGGAGGAGCTCTATCGACTTTGCAAACAGAATCTCTTTTATCGGTTAATTACAGAGTAATGAAGTCATATTGCCTCACTCCCGACAACAAAGGCAGTCGACCCACTCACAGACCATGGCTAGGGCAGACTGTAAGCTTAGCTCCTAGGGGGCTGAAGGAAATAATTAGCCGTGTGTCTCAATGACACCTATTACAGGGGGGGGGGGGGGGGGGGGTCACCTGTCTCCCCAATATTTCAGCCGCTAACGGCGTTTGATCAGGTGAATGCTGTCACAGGTTGTTCTGAGACTTCGTCTTGTCTCTTAGTATCCTGCGCACTAGCTGTGGAGTTGTGTGGAGGAGGGTAACATCGTGGGTCTTGCCTGTCTGTATACTTGATAATTGGTTAACAAAAGACCATAATGGGCAGAGGTGATTTGCAGGGTCAGTGTCGACAAAGTCAAACTGCAAAAGAATGTACAATCAGTGACTTTGCTAACAACCCTTTCTCGTCTAATATCAAATTTGTGTATGTGTGTGTGAAAAGACGTAAAACGAAAGTACTACTGCTAACAACAACCACGCCCAACTTGCTCCTGTAGGTCACTGACCTTGCAAACGATCCTACTCAATTTGCCACCGCGTGACACTGACCTTGCAAACGATCCTGCCCAATTTGCCACCGCGTGACACTGACCTTGCAAACGATCCTGCCCAATTTGCCACCGCGTGACACTGACCTTGCAAACGATCCTACCCAATTTGCCACCGCGTGACACTGACCTTGCAAACGATCCTGCCCAATTTGCCACCGCGTGACACTGACCCTACACAGAGCCCTGTCCAACTTTCCATTGTTTGACAGTGACCCTCCAAACAACCCTATCCAATTTGATCTTGTGGACAATGACCATGGTAACAGCCGTGCTGAAATCATCTGTTTCTATTTTCTTTTTCTTTCTTTCTTTTTTTTCATTTGACAACCCTATCCATTTTGACCTTTGTGACACCGACTATGCAAACATGCTGCCCAATCTGCTGCTGTGTTGACAATAATCCTGCATTCACACCTGCCCAATTTGACCTGAACTCGCATTCACCATGCAAACAATGCTGCCCAATTCGCCCTTGAATGAGTCGAGTAACTATGCAAAAAACCCTGACCCTTTGCTGACAGTGATCCTGCGACTTACCCTGCCCAGTTTGACCCTTTGTTCAAAGTGATCCGGCGACTTACTGTCCAATTTGACCTTTTGCTGACAGTGAGCCTGCGACTTACCTGCCCAATTTGACCTTTTGCTGATAGTGGCCTGCGACTACCCTGCCCAATTTAACCTTTTGCTGAACCCTGCGCCCAATTTGACCTTTTGCTGACAGTGAGCCTGCGACTTATCTGCCCAATTTGACTTTTTGCTTTTTGCTGACAGTGAGCCTGCGACTTATCTGCCCAATTTGACTTTTTGCTGACAGTGAGCCTGCGACTTATCTGCCCAATTCGACCTTTGCTGACAGTAAGCCTGCGACTAACTCTGCCCAATTTGCACGTATGTGAAAGCGACCATATCAACTTCCATCCAAAATTTGCCCGCGTCAACAGTGACTGTGCAAACAACACTGCCCAATTTGTCCCTCGAGATACTAATCATGAAAATAACACAGCGCAATTTGCCTTTGGTCACAATGTCCTGGCGACCTATCTTGCCCAATATGCTCTTGTTTGCTGACCCTGAAAACAGCCCTTCACCATTTGTTCAAGGTGGCAATTACCATTCAAACACCCTCGCTCAGTTTTGTGCCGGTGGGCAATAATCTTGAAAACAGTCTCATTCAATTTGCTCTCTGCCTTCTGTAAATACATAAAAAGGAGGGGAGGGGGGGGGGGGGGGTGAAGACGACGTTTTGTTTCAATAGTGGGGCAAGAAGAAGAAGAAGGAAGAAGAGAAGAAGGAAGAGGAAGAAGAAGAAGAAGAAGAAGAAGAAGAAGAAGAAGAAGAAAGAAGGACGAAGAAGACGAAGAGGAAGAGGAAGAAGAGGAGACATTTTGCATCTACATATCCTGACGAAAGACAGAAGAAATACACAATGTTTTGTGTCGACGCATCAACGATAAGAGAGGAGAAGAAAAGCACGTTTCTGTCAATACATCAGCAACAAGACTGTCATGTCATATCATCTTATTGAATGACATGTTGTTCCTATACTGCACCCCCTTTAGAAGGGGCTGTGGTCTACCATATTTTTATTTTTTTCCCGTTTATTTGCGCTCTCTCTCTCTCTCTCTCTCTCTCTCTCTCTCTCTCTCTCTCCTGTCTGTCCTTGTGTTCTCCGTATGTCTGTCTTCTGTCTGCCTGCCTGTCAGTCTGTCTGTCTCTCTCTCTCTCTCTCTCTCTCTCTCTCCACATTATCGCATGTTTAAACACAACATCAAAGCACACGGAAACACATACATCATAAACTGTGGTATATCAGACAGTAAACAGGACTCATGCAAAACCTGACACAGTTGCCGTGAACAAAAGGGATTAAAACGAAACGAAACGAAACGAAACGAAACGAATAGAAACGAAACACAAGAGAACACTCTTCTCTCGCCAAATTGACGCTCTGTCCGTGTCGCTCATACCGTGTTGCTCGTTCCAGCACCTCCATATACAGACGGACTGCTATCAGATTACCCATCGGATTCCTAAGGTCAAGTGGGTCAAAGGGAACCGTCGGGAAGAAACGATCGAAGTGTGCCATCCCTTTCCACTGGAACCCATGTGCTCACCGTCCCTGGGGCCACGCCCAGTAGTAAGGAACCGAGAGTGTACGATCAGTCAGACGTAGATACCCCCCCCCCCCCCCCCCCCCCCCCCCCCCCCTCGGGAGAAAACGTAGGGCCATGTAAAATGCTTAGACACCAGGTATGGAGACTGAGAGAGAGAGAGAGAGAGAGAGAGAGAGGAAGAGAGAGAGAGAGAGAGAGGAAGAGAGAGAGAGGAGAGGGATATATATATATATACAATGCTGACCAATTAAGTAGTGGGGGGAAACAAGTGCAGGTTAACAATTCCTCCATCATTATAGCAATGACTTGGCAAAGATTTGAAATTTTAAAAAAAAAAGGGGGGGGGGGCGTTGAAGATGAAGAAAAATGGGAATATATATATTATTAATATAAAAACGCTTCACTAGCTTTATGAGAGAACCATCGCAATCCCTCTCGAAGGTAGATCTATATGTATTGCCTGGTCCTAGGCCTTTCGTCCGCTGGATCGGACTCATCAGGGAGACACGGCTGATTGTGTCTGTGCTCTTGGCAGCAAATAGAGACACACACCACAGTCCATAATTCTGTGGTGTTCTCACCACCAAGGGTTTAAAAGAGAATCCAACAGCACCCCAAAAAACAGCCAGCGAAAGGTAGTAAATAAACAAAATGAAAGTGTTGAGAAGAAAAACAAAGTTTGCTGAAAACCTAAAAACATTGGTTCTGACTCCATTTCCCAAATAGTCCTTCGAATGAGACTATAAACCAAGGATCCGTGTTTGAACGCACGCATAGCATCTCGCACACACGTAAAATCCCATCACCAACTTTCGGAAGAGAAGGCCAGTCCGGCCATTGGTGTGGATGACACGTTACACTTGGCATGCACTCTGCGTGAAAAACCGAAAGAGTTACTACATTGAATGAACGATATTGACTGAAAGGCATGGGAAAACGACTGAAGAAGCGCCAGCTGGCAGCTCTTCAGTCGGCTCTACCCAGGTAGGCAGCCCGCTGTGTAAAGGAGAGTGTAAAGCGCTCAGAGTTGGGTCTCTGGCCGGCGATAGGCGCCATATAAGTACTTCTTATAATCACGTTGTTGTTATCACCGGATATGACAAAGCGTCGACAGACACAAGGTCCTCACCCCCTCCCACTCTCTCCCCTTACCTAACCACCCTGCTTTCAGGCATAAGAGGCACTAATTGTAGCGGTTCATGTGTTTTGTTTAATGCACTTTAACATTTTGATCGTTACTTTCTGTCTCGAGCAGGTAGGCATTAATACAACTTTTGGCAAGCGCTTCTTTTCTGCACAGAACTTCCTCTTATCGGAGAGCTTTTTTTCAAGTAAAGGAGCTTTTCATGGACGTATTTCAATAGCAGTGTCCCTCACTTCGCTTTGTGTTCAGAAAACATTGGCTACCTCATGCCAGTTGGAAGCAATGATAAATCACGTCGGTAGCTCAAGATAAACAATCATCTTTTTCCTATCGAAGTTAAAGCACCATCACCTTACGGCTGTAGGAGCGGTGAACGGGTAAACTGTTTACTAAGCAGGGCGAAGGGTACCTTGGAAGGCAGGGCCCACCCCTCTTCTTCCGCCACCTTAACTTTCTCACACCTTATGCAGGTGACCATTAACGGCTGGCTGCACAGAGAGAGTTGTCGAGCCGTAGAAATACTATCCAACGTGTTGCTCGAACTTTGTGACTGTCAACTCTGCAGGTAGATTTACTCACCGTATGATTGCGGGCCCCCCACAACATATATAACATGCTTTAATTTACAATATTTCCCCGTTATTACTGACGTAACACTACATTCTTTGATTTAGTTTTTTTTGTGATCTTCACGTTATTGAGTATACAATGTGCCCTTGAGTTGGAATGATGTTGTACTACCAATGGTTAGTAAGCATGTTTCTCATAACTGATGAATAATGATAATGAAAATTACATGTTAAAACTCTCTCTCTCTCTCTCTCTCTCTCTCTCTCTCTTTTACACACACACACACACACACACACACACACACACACACACACACACACACACACACACACACACACACACACACGCGCGCGCGCGCGCGCGCGCGCGCGCGAACACACACACACACACACACATACACACACACACACGCACACACACACAAATGCACACGCGAGTATGCAGGCACACATGTACACAAACACAAAATTTCAAAGATTTAATTATCCTGTAGCCCCTCTTAGGGCATGGAGGATTTTCATTATCAGTAAAAACAACGAAAACCTCTGAAACAACTGTAAGTGAAATTGCTATTGCTAGGGTATTAAAAAACAAAACAAAAAACAAAACAACAAACAAACAAACAAACAAACAAACAAAAAAAAAACACTGTTTGTGGCAAGAGCATGAAGTTAAACGAATTTAATCAACATTTAGGAAATGTTTACAAGTTAAACAGCATTTTTTACCACACAAAAATCTGCAAAAATAAACAGATTAACAGACATGTATTTTTGTGATAAAAATCAGTATATATTACAGGCATTTTACATTAAAATAGAATTCCTTTTTTCTTCTCATTTGTCGCGCTCTCTACAAAAGACGTCCATTGGAGGCAAAGCCCATACTGTTTTCAAATTCAATCATCCGTTTATGGTTGCTGCGTCAAAAATTGATCAGTTTAATGTATGTGCAAGTCACGATATTAATATTGTTTTCTTCATTTCTAATCAGTTTTATGATTTCTATAAAACAGACATTCTTACTTGAATTAAAAAAAAATATCACACCATGAACATGTATCATTAATCTCTGCCAAAAATAGAATTGCGAGTCAAGAAGAAGCGTACACACAGAAAACAGCTGAACAATGCTTATAACTAGAAAATGAAGAAACAGACCATTCATCAACGATATTCTTATCACAATAAACCCTTACTGCATAATCATGATTTACAAACACAACCTACACATCAAGGTTTTTTTTCTCTCTCTGTAAATCGAAAAGCTTCCTACCCAAATTAGCAAGTGAGTTTACAATGCCTACATTTTCAGAGGATGAAATACCAAAGAGGTTTTGAGTTTGACCGAAAAAGGACTTAAATGCAAAACAATCATTTCTGAAAATATTATACTCTGGGCGTCTAAGAATGAAGAGTTCCTTGAAGTATTGGTCGCGACTATTTGAAATTACCAGTGACAAGGGTAAAGAAACAGACACATTGCTGACACTAACTCAATTACAATTGGGTCGTCATAATCGGGCATTTCAAATAAAGAGAGTTGTATCTGTAAATGCAAGGCAAGACAATTATTTTATTTCATACCCACATGGGGCACAGAAATATAAGACAAGACTCACACAAAATGAATAATCGCACATCAGAATAGAGTGATATCCATAATCAAGTAAGCAAAATAAACGAGCAAACGACGCAAACAATATTAAGCATAAATGAAATTTCATAGACAGTTGTCCCTATACAGAGTGCAAACTTTGTGTAATGTTGTAATTTCAGTTATATGAATTATTGGAAAAAAAGCTGTTTTATAACTGTAATATAATTCTTTAGTTTGATTAAAAGTTTCTTATTTTTTTGATGCAAACAAAATGTTGAATTAACAGCATTCGACCATACAAAGAAGTACCGCGGGAGATGCTTTTACCTTTCTGCATGAAAAAAGACACACGAACAAATAATGAAATTCATCTGCAATATCATGCATAGCACATTTGTCACAAATTCTTTCACACATAGGTGTGCCAGCATAGCGTAGCTTATTTACAGGTAAATTATTATTTGTTGTTCTAAATTTGAGTAGAGTAAGCATGTAATTCTGTGGTAAAACTAGATAGTATGGGTCAACACCAAATGATGT
>JADBJO010000933.1:365000-367500 GCA_016801955.1 Conus betulinus
GTTAAGTGCCCTGTCAATATTAACACAAGTAGAAAATATAGCATTGTAAACTAACCTGATAATAGGTTTCATTTCACACACACACACACACACACACACACACACACACACACACACACACGATTTCATTCACACACACACACACACACACACACACACACGCACGCACGCACGCACGGACGCACACGCACGCACGCACACACACACACACACACACACACACACACACACACACACACACACACACACGTGATAGAATGTTCTGTCTTAACTCGAATTTATAAAGAAAATCTATTGATATCAACGTCCAAGATATCAGTCAATATTGTTCAGCCCTTCTTCTATCACAAACATTGCTACTATTATCGCACAATCTAAAATTGCGAAGTTGCTTTGATGCGTGTTTGTTTTTTACCACTAATTCAAAAAGTTATTGTTTTTTTTTTTATCTTTGAGGTTAAGCTTTGTTACTTAGAGATGACGTTTTTAAATCATTTTTCGTCTAATATCATCAATGGTGAACAGACGTTAAATAAACCACTGAACTGAACTGAACTCAACAACAACAATAAAAATGATAATAATAATAATGATAAAAAAGAAGAAGAAAAAGAAGAGGTAAGAAGCCAGGGGATTTAAAAATGATCATTGTGAGCTAAGAATACGTCCAGAGTGTCAGTGGGACCCAGAGAAGCACTGTCCTCAACTGCCGAACCAACCAACGGTAGCAGTCCTGCAACACCCGTCGAAGCTTGTGTTGTGTTGACATAGGTGAAGGCATGCGCAGGGCATTCCGTCTAAACGTCAGGGGGTATAGATGCTCCCTCACACAAAAGCCATTGTGTGACAGCACGACACGACAGAACCTCCACGGAAACGTCCCATCAGCCCCTATTTTCATGACTGCAGAATCCTCTGGCAAAAGACGCCACCATCAAGCAAACTCATGCGCGCATTCCTTAGCCTCACTCGTTGCTGTTTCGCTGACAAGTAAAACCAGTACAACTCCAGACACAGTCGAGCTTTTGCCACGCAATCCTAAATTTGCTGTCAAGAGGATCCCAGGTTGCAGGCTTTCCCACTGACAGGACTTTCCCTGCGGTCTTTCATCACCGTCACTGCGGCTGTACCCAGATGCAGCCTAAAGGCAGATGAAGAAAAGATACACCCAAAGATTCAGAGGAACCCATAGAAGTACTGTTCTTAACTGCCGAACCAACCAGCTTGGGGCGATCCTGCGCCATTCTTGGAAAACCTGCGCTGTGTTGACTCGTAAGTGTGGCACACACAGAGCATTCCATTCAGATGTCAAGGGACATAACTGCTCCCTGGCATTGTGTAATGGCCACTGGAGACAACATGACAGAACTCCATGAAAGCGTTCCCATGGGTGTATCAGCCCGTGCTTCATGACTGCACAGCCCACCGGGATAGAGACACTACAATCAAGCAACGTTCTGCGCTTACTACTCCTCTCGCCCCATTCTTTGCTGTTTCGCTGACAGGTTGAACCAGTACTACACCAGAAACAGCCAAGCTTACTCCACATGGTCTTAGATATGCTCTGAAGAAGATGTTTTACAGCCGCCGCTCTTTTTCCCGTTGTCAATAGTACCTCACATGTGGCAGTATGTTTTTCCTCACCCTGGGCCTTCTCCAGAGTCGGCCGAAGAACTTTTTTTTTTTGCCGATACACCTTAAAAGTGCCAGAGAATTCTTGTTCTCAACTGCCGAACCAACCCGCTGGGAGCAATACTGCGACACATTTGGAAGCTTGCGCTGTGTTGACAAAGGATACATGTACACACAGGGCATTCCATTGTGACGTGGAGGGGATACCTGCTCCGTGACAGATGCCATTGTGTGAAGACCACTGGACACGACTCTAAAGAACCTCTACGGAAGCGTCCTCATGGCTATCCAGCATGACTGCAGAAGCCCACAGACAAAAGCCACCATCAAGCAAACTGTGGCGTGCATCCCTCATTCCCCCGCTCGTTGCTGTTGTTCGCTGACAGGTGAAACCAGACCAGCTCCAGACGTTAACATGCTTTCTCCACACTGCAACATGCACTTCCTGCTATCAACAGGACTTTCCCTGCTGTCAGGTCTTTCCTCACTGTTACTGGACCTTTCCCCAGAGTCAGTAAAAAAGCACAGAGGGAAAAATACACCCAAAGGTGCAAGTAAGATCCAAAGAAGTACAGACAGACAGACAGACAGACAGACAGACAGACAGACAGATGGTGTGGGAGAAAGTGGAGGACTCAAGGGATAAAAAGGGGGGCCGGAATAGCCTAGTGGTAGAGCGCCGGACTCGTAGTCTTGGGCTTGCGGGTTCGAAATTCGCTGGGCCGTTTCGGTACAGGAGGATTTCCCCCCAGAGTAAACATTGGTTCTGACTCCATTTCTCATACAGTCCTTCGAATGAGACTACAAACCGAGGCTCCGTGTGTGAACGCACATATAACATCTTGCACGCACGTAAAATCCCATCACC
>JADBJO010000933.1:375000-382500 GCA_016801955.1 Conus betulinus
AAAAAATGAAAGTTCAAATCTTTGCAAAGTCATTACTATAATAACTAAAGAATTGGTAGCCTGCACTTGTTTTTCCCCCCACTACTTAATTGTTCAGCATTATATGGTTTGGTCAATCAGTGGGAGATTGCATCTCTTAGGAGATCCAAGTAAAGATATTCTGCACAATTCTTAGCCACTGACAATGCTTGGGTTATTGAACAGCAGAGCTGACCACTCAGACTGTTCCATATCTTTTGATCTCCCTTGCATCCTTAAATGGATCCTCAAGCATAGGCTCAAAGATTGTCCCCTATATTTTATACGGTTTGCATTATGCTTTTAGTTTTTCAGCAACTTTTTTTCCTCTCCACACTTTCGTTTGTTCCATTTATTTACTACCCTTCGCTGGCTGCTTTGGGGGTGCTGTTGGATTCTTTTTTGAACCCTTGGTGGTGAGAACACCACAGAATTATGGACTGTGGTGTGTCTCTATTTGACACCAAGAGCACAGACACAATTAGTCGTGTCTCCCCGATGAGTCCGATCTAGCAGACGAAAGGCCTAGGAGCAGGCAATACAAAATAGATATGCCTCCGAGAGGGATTACAATGGTCCCCTCAGGCAGCTGGTGAAGGGTTTCTCATATTCCCACCATTTTCTTCATTTTTTTAAAAATGAAGTTCAAATCTTTGCAAAGTCATTACTATAATAACTAAAGAATTGGTAGCCTGCACTTGTTTTCCCCCCACTACTTAATTGTTCAGCATTATATGGTTTGGTCAATCAGTGGGAGATTGCATCTCTTAGGAGATCCAAGTAAAGATATTCTGCACAATTCTTAGCCACTGACAATGCTTGGGTTATTGAACAGCAGAGCTGACCACTCAGACTGTTCCATCCATATTTTGATCTCCCTTGCATCCTTAAATGGATCCTCAAGCATAGGCTCAAAGATTGTCCCCTATATTTTATACGGTTTGCATTATGCTTTTAGTTTTTCAGCAACTTTTTTTCCTCTCCACACTTTCGTTTTGTTCCATTTACTACCCTTCGCTGGCTGCTTTGGGGGTGCTGTTGGATTCTTTTTTGAACCCTTGGTGATGAGAACACCACAGAATTATGGACTGTTGTGTGTCTCTATTGACACCAAGAGCACAGACACAATTTGCCGTGTATCCCAGGCAATACAAAATAGATCTGCTGCCTCCGAGAGGGATTACGATGATTCCCTCAGGCAGCTCATGAAGAGTTTTTCATATTTATGATACAGTCCCCCCATTATCTTCAGTTTTTTTTCTCTCTAAAAGTTCAAATCTTCGCCAAGTCATTACTATAATGACTAAAGAATTGGTAGCCTGCACTTGGTTTCCCCCACTACTTAATTGTTCAGCATTATATTGTTTAGTCAATCAGTGGGAGATTGCATCTCAGGAGATCCATATAATGATTATTCTGCACAATATTTTTTAGCCACTGACAATACTTGGGTTATTGAACAGCAGAGCTGACCACTCGGACTGTTCCATATCTTTTGATCTCCCTTGCATCCTTGAATGGATCCTCAAGCATAGGCTCAAAATGATTGTCCCCTGTATTTTATACGGTTTGCATTATGCTTTTAGTTTTTCAGCAACTTTTTCCCTCTCCACACTTTCGTTTTGTTCCATTTACTACCCTTCACTGGTTGCTTTGCGGGTGCTGTTGGATTCTTTTTTTGAACCCTTGGTGATGAGAACGCCACAGAATTATGGACTGTGGTGTGTCTCATTTTGACACCAAGAGCCATGTCTCCCTGATGAGTCTGATCCAGTGGACGAAAGGCCTAGGAGCAGGCAGTACATATATATATATATGGCCAGGGAAATAAGGCTATGAGCCTACGAACATACAGTCATGGAAGATGAGGCTGGAAGGAGTATGAGACGTGCAGAGAGAGAGGAAGGAAGTTTGTTCCATGCAAAGGGGGTCTGAGGAAAGACAAAACGCTCTCCGGAGATCTTGCCATGGAAAGCAGAGATTTGAAGGAGACGAGTATTGACAAATGAAGGCAAGGGCCGGGCAGGGAGTGTGCAGCTAGAAAAAAAAGAAGACCAGAGAGACATGCTGGAGCTTGACACTGCAACTGAAGAAAGACAATTCATAAACCATCTTTTTAAAGGTCTTCACAGTGCTTTCGAGGTCTCTCTCTCTCTCTCTCTCTCTCTCTCTCTCTCTCTCTCTCTCTCTCTCTCTTTTTTGTGTGTGATTTTTTTTCATGTATGCAAAAGGGTTTACTCGAGAGCACAGTTTTATTTTTGGTGATGAAGAAGTAGTTTTCTCAGCAGCAGGCAAAAAGGATCGAAGAGCTAGTCTGATGACCTCTTCACAGAGCGAAACAACATCGCTTGCTGGTGCCGCTGACATCCTCTTGGGAGGCAGAATGAAAGTGATCAAGCACTCAAAGGAGAAGGATTGGTCTTACGTCTCAGTCCGGATTCCCCTTTAACGTGAGTCGGTCCTTTGAAGATATGGATTGAAACTGGGGTGGAGTTTGATGTTTCATTCTCGCCATATCTGGACACTTGTGGCATCTAGGTCCACGTTTTAAAATTTTTTTTTTTTTTTTTTTTTTTTTTTTTTACATATCCTGCATCAATCTGTCCACTCTTCAATTTTGTTTTTAAATAATAAAATCATTGTTAGCCATTGCAGATGATACGGTATATCATCTGCAAAGAACATCTGCAGGAATCACCTAACTTCACCAGCGTCAGGACGGGTCAAACGTTTAACATCGGAGACGTGGTCTGCTGCACTTCCAACAATCTGGTGTACTTGACTGACTGTGCAGTGTGTCATGATGTGCAGTATGTTGGGGAGGCCGGCAATACCCTGGCGGATCGCTTCTATACCCGCAGGTACGACATCAGACACAAGAAGGACACTTTGGTTGCCAAACATATCAATGGTCCCGGTCACCAGTTGACCGACCTCCGCTGCACAGTCATCGAACTCATGAAAAGTCTGGACATCAATAAACGAAGACACAGAGGGAGAGGTTCTGGAGATACAAGCCAAGACGAACTATCCACAAGGGCTCAATGTGTGGGACTGAACACAGAAACGGAGGATGATGGTGGTGCTGTGCACAAGAGAGAGAGAGAGAGAGAGAGAGAGAGAGAGATGACGTCACAAATAATGTCACCAATGGACGTCATTTTTTTTCTATTGCGTCACTTGTTGTCATGCGGCCTGAAGAAGAGCAGTGGCTCGAAAGACTGTGCTGAAAAAAGACGGTGTTTGTATTTTTATTGATTTTAAAATCATTGTTAGGCCTTATTAATTTTCAACCCTAACCACCAACCCTCATACGCTTTCCTTTTCTTTCTTTTTTTTCTTTTTCTTTTTAGTTCAGCCTCCTTATAACAAGACAAACTCATTCCATAAGTTCATTTAAAAATTCTTTCTTTCACCATCAGTAAATCCTATTGTTTGCAGTGGTTGTTCTTGTTTGAGAGACTTCTTCATGGGGTCAGCTCTATGTTCCCTCAGCTCTATGTTCCCTCAAGTCAAGTAACATGTCATGTCATGTCAAAGTGACCAGTGGTAAAAAACAGTGGTCAGACTGACCAGTGGTCAAGCAATGGTCTGACAAGTAGTCTCTCTCTCTCTCTCTCACGTCATTTTCATTATAAACTCACGCTTGACCACTGGTCAGTTTAACCATTGCTTGACCACAGGTCATTCTGACCATTGCTTGACCACTGGTCACTCCGACCATTGTTTGACCAATGATCATTCTGACCATTGCTTGAACACTGTCACACTGACCACTGCTTGACCACAGGTCACTCTGACCATTGGTTGACCTCTGGTCATCATGCAACTTGAATTGAGGGAACATAGAGCTGAGGGAACATAGAGCGGTTCGTTAGGAGAATTAGCTCTATGTTCCCTCAGCTCTATGTTCCCTCAAGTCAAGAGATATTTACGTCATGTAATGTATGGCATGGCATATGTCATGGCACGTGGCATGATATGACATGGCATTATGACATGACATGACATAGCATGTAACTTGACTTGAGGGAACATAGAGCTGAGGGAACATAGAGCTGAGGGAACACACAGAGCTGAGCTGAGGGAACACAGAGCTGAGGGAACATAGAGCTGAGGGAACATAGAGCTGAGGGAACATAGAGCTGAGGGGAACATAGACATGCATCCCTTTTCATGTACAGAGAAGCCAGGAGTCAACTGATTAGAATGATTGCCTGTAGAGTCGACGGTAATAAGCTCAAACCGCACACGGGGTCGAACTCGTTCGGTTTGAAAACTCTCTCTGTCTATTCAGCAGTAAATGGTTCCTGATTCAACTCGGGGAAGGTTAAAGGTGGTGCAAAGAGAATCATAGGCGCCGCTTTTTACGATGCCGTACCTTAGACACGGTGAAACTCGGACAGTTCACTGCCCCTATGGCTCGATGGGAGTTTTGTCCGTTGAGGCCACCTCTTGTCATGTACACACAAAGATCTTTCTTCGATTCTGAAAGTTTCCTTTTTGGTGATGTGAGAGTGATTCTCAGCAGCAGGTAGCTGGGACCCATTGGCTAGCCTGATGAACTCTTCGAAGGACAAAACATCTGTCACTTGCTGGTCTACTGACCGCAATCTTGGAGGAAATATCAAACGTGGAGGACGGATAATTGCTTTCTAATGCCACATTCCCTCCGAAAGACAATTCTGTCTTTTAAAGTTATGGATTATAATTGCAACAAATCTTGGTGTTTACTTCATTCCCCATCTGGAAATGTCTGGCACTGGGGTCCAGGTTTCATCATATATAGATTTAGAAATCAATGAATTTCATGTTGTGTTGTTTATTTGTTAAGTGTCTTGTTCTTGGAGATGACCGTTTGAGATCTGAACACTTTTAGTATTCTATCTTCATGCACCTGCCCCCCTCAGCTGTGTGACGACAGTCCACACGTAAAGAAAAGGATGGAGGAGAGCAGAGCTGAGGGGCAACACATATACAACCATGACGTCACGAATAGCGTTCAATGCAGTAACACCAGCTGAAGCTGTCACACCGATTAGTCCAAACGGCAACCAGGAAAAAGCGTTTGTGATAACCATTTTCCTAGTGAGGTGAACTGCAGAATACACCGATCTCTGGTCAGAACTCAAAGCCATTCTATACTCTGGAGTTCGCCTGTAAATGACAACTAGAAGACCCGTGTTCACTGATCCCAACATAAAATTGACAACCAGGACAACTGTGAACCACTTTAATCCTTGATTACAATGATGACAGTTGAACAGAGCCAGACGACACAGACCAGACTGACCATGCAGGCCCCCCAGTGTGAGAAACCAGGGAGAAACGGTATTGATGACAACAGGACTCCTACACACCACGCCGCATAACAAGCTATGGTTGCCGAACGTTTACTGGCCGTCCTGGATCCACTGGGATGACACAGGATGATGACATGGTCCACGCTGATCATTACAGTCATGAGAACAGACACATGGCTGTACACTAAGGACAGAAAACCACTCACTTTACAGGTCACACTGCCGGTCCATTCTTTTTCTTCGTGCATGTATTTCCCATGGAACACAGCATCTGTTATGGAAGAGGTATAAACGTGACAGCCCATACAGACATTTACTGACTGCAAGTGGGCAATGGCTACAGAAAAACGGCTTCCAAACACATTTGTGACTCTGGATGACACGATAAAGCAAAGCACATGCCCTAAAGTAGCGGAAGTGCCAACTAGCCAAATAAAATTCGATTGATTTTGCGTCGGTATCAACGTTTCGCAGGACCGAAATACTGGCTGGTTTGTGACACATTTCACTTTCTCCGACTCTTGAGGAAGAACACTCAGGCAACACAGTCTGTAGTTTGAGGACAGGATGTATCTTAAATGTGGGGTGCTGGAGAACACATCCAGTGGGAAGATGCTCACGGGATTTCCTCTCATGTCCAATTCTGCCAGTCGTGGTGCATTTCTGAAACCCATCGACCCAATCTCCTCCACTGCAGCGAAAGATATATTGAAATATTTCCAAACTGGGCATATATGTTGACATAATGTTGTTGTAAGTGTTGATACTTGCTTCTGATATGTCGATCCGTCGAAGTGAAAATTGAACATACTTCAGCGGGTTGCTGGTCACTTGAACGATGGGGTTGTTGGCCAGGTTTAGGGTGTTTAAACGTGGCAGTACCAAAAAACCCGTGAAGTGGACAGCTTCTAGAAAATTACTGGAAAGATCAATGACATGTAGATTAGTAAGATTCATGATGGAAATATTGGACAAGGAACAAGAAGACATGATCAAACGAATGAGATACCTATTGTGGACGACATCATGCAGCGCCATGCCTGAACCTTGCGCATCCAGGGACCGTAGTTCAGGAAACAGACTGGCAGTAAAGGTTTTCTACATAGGAAAATATAACCTTGGCACCGGCAGTTTTCAGGACAGTCCTGTCACACTTCAGTTCGTCATCCTGCTGTGGGCACTGACCCAAACCATCACATAGATGATCTCTGTGCACACACACTCTAGAAGCTCGACAATGGTAAAAACCAGGACAGTTTAATCTGTCACAGGCTTGTTCATCTTCTCCATAAACACAATCAGAAAACCCATTGCATCTTGTGTAGACAGGTAGACAATAAAGCCACTGGCTTGTACAACGGTAATGACTGTCTGGACAGGCTGCGTCAGCTCCCATCACGTGCTGGGTGAAGTAACCAGTGCCATCTAAATTGATATACAGTGGTTCATTTTTCTGTTCATATGAGGCTTGAGAACGCGTTGCTGTGTTGGCAGAACAGTCTGTTTCATCAGAACTGTCCTCGCAGTCAGAGAATTCATTACAGAGTTGACTGTCCAGTACATACTGCCCGTTTGCGCAGCCAAACCCACCACGTGAGGGATGGACACAGAACGACTCATCACTTTCATCTGGACATGCTGAATGAAGTCACATACCAGAGTGTATTGCACTGTAGTGATACCATCTTCACAACTAAACAAAGTGTGTGTGCAAATGAATCTTTTAGAAGAGAACACCGTCATGTTGTGCTCATCTTTTGCACTGAGCATCGCGCCATCCTGCGGAGCCAGGCTTCTTCTGCAATCCAGGCTTCTTCTGCAATAACTGCCAGGGTCACAAAATAAGAAGAGATGTGTCAGCTGTCCGCCCGGGCAAACCCACGTCAGCTGCTGTGTATTGTTCCAGATGGGTGCAGGTGATGGTGTAGTAGCCAGTGAAACAGGTGCAGGCAAAATAGTGGGGGTAAGCGACGGCAGTTCACACACTGCTGAATGAGAACTAAAAGCCCAAATATCAGGTCGCAAACCCATGGACACTAAAGCTGTGGTTCCTACTACTTTTGAAGGAATGTAGACTTTAAAAGACTTATAATGATGGATGATATAGATCAGAGAGTGGTCAGACCATACGCGAAACTTGCTGTATATAAAGGGCAGGAAACTACAACCTGACCAAATA
>JADBJO010000933.1:387500-390000 GCA_016801955.1 Conus betulinus
AAGAAGAAGAAGAAGAAGAAGAAGAAGAAGAAGAAGAAGAAGAAGAAGAAGAAAAGGTACCCACTGCATGTATTGTTTCTCAGCCGGCAAGAGGTACCGGAGGCGACTATGTTTGTCTTCACGTCCGGCACATCCGTATCATTGTTAGGACACAAATTGTTACCCCGGAACAAATTGTCACCGGCGATATTACGGGCCGGACGTAAAAGCACAAACTGTCGCCTACGCCGCATGTTATCGCCCAGGCGACAATCTGCGTCAGGAGAACATTCTTTAAACACACACACACACACACACACACACACACACACACACACACACACACGCACTATTTGTTCTCTTCTTCATGCTGACTGAGGTCACCACGTGTCTTTTATGTCAAGGTCAGTCTGTCTCTGTTTTACACTCCCTGCGTCATGTTACACAATGTTCAGTGACAATGTCTCTGTGTTTCACATTGTACAGAGGCAAAATCTGGTTCAGGACACTGTCTATTGGAGAGTCTGCCTGCTTTACAGTGTACAGCGGTGAGTGAGTCTATTCTTTCACACTTAACAGCGGCGAATCTGGGACTGACACTGTACACATGTGAGTCTGCCTGCTTCACACTGTACAGTGACGGAGTGTAATGCCTGTATTGAATCTTCACGCCGTACAACAGCGCCACTATACAGCCGTCAAACTGAATGCTTCACACTGTACAATAGTGAGTCTGCCTGATCACACACACACCATACAGCCGTGACTCAGTCTGTTCACGACGTGCTGATGTGCGTCTGTGTACTCCACACACCAAAAGTCGTGAGCCTAGTCTCTCTACTTCCATGTCTGTGTGCTCCACACGCCAAAAGTCGTGAGCCTAAGCCTCTCTACTTCCATGTCTGTGTGTGCTCCACACGCCAGAAGTCGTGAGCCTAAGCCTCTCTACTTCCATGTCTGTGTGCTCCACACGCCAAAAGTCGTGTGAGCCTAAGCCTCTCTACTTCCATGTCTGTATACTACACACACCAAAGTCGTGAGGCTAAGTCTCTTTACTTACATATCTGAATCTCTGCTTCGCACTGAACGATGAACAGATGTTTTTGTTTTTTGCTTTTTTTTTTTTTTTTTTTTGGTTTTCGTTGCATTTCACATTTTACAGTAACGAATCTGCTTCGTACTCTCTGCTTTACACAGTACAACACATTTGCTTTACACAGTGTAACGGTGCATTTGTCTGCTTTACACAGTACAATGGTGCATTTGTCGGTTACACAGTACAACGGTGCATTTGTCTGCTTTACACAGTACAACGGTGTATTTGTCTGCTTTACACAGTAGAACAGTGTATTGGTCTGCTTTACACAGTACAATGGTGCATTTGTCGGCTTTACACAGTACAACGGTGTATTTGTCGGCTTTACACAGTACAACGGTGTCATTTGTCTGCTTTACACAGTGTACAACGGTGCATTTGTCTGCTTTACACAGTACAATGGTGCATTTGTCGGCTTTACACAGTACAACGGTATATTTGTCGGCTTTACACAGTACAACGGTGTATTTGTCGGCTTTACACAGTACAATGGTGCATTTGTCTGCTTTACACAGTACAACGGTGTTTTGTCTGCTTTACACAGTAGAACGGTGTATTGGTCTGCTTTACACAGTAAAACGGTGTATTTGTCGGCTTTACACAGTACAATGGTGCATTTGTCTGATTTACACAGTACAACGGTGTATTTATCTGCTTTACACAGTACAACGGTGTATTTGTCTGCTTTGCACAGTACAACGGTGTAGTTGTCTGTTTTACACAGCACAACGGTGTATTTGCCTGCTTTACATAGTACAACTGTGTATTTGTCTGATTTACACAATACTACGGTGTATTTATCTACTTTGCACAGTACAACGGCGTATTTGTCTGCTAATACAAGGGTGTATTTGCTTTACACAGTACTACAGTGTTTTTGTCTGCTTTGCACAGTACAACGGTGTATTTGTCTGCTTTACACAGTATAACGGTGTATTTGTCTGCTTTCAATTGCACGGCAGTGAGTGTCTGCTTAACATTGTACAGCAACGTGTCACTTTTTCACACTGCTCAACGGTGAGTCTGTCTCCTTGATTTTGTACAATGGTGAGTCTGTCTACTTCATTTTGTACAATGGTGAGTCTGCCTGCTTCATTTTGTAGAATGGTGAATCTGTCTGCTTCATTTTGTACAATGGTGAGTCTGTCCACTTCATTTTGAACAATGGTGAGTCTGCCTGCTTCGTTTTGTACAATGGTGAGTCTGCCTGCTTCATTTTGTACAATAGTGAGTCTGCCTGCTTCATTTTGTACAATGGTGAGTCTGTCTACTTCATTTTGTACAATAGTGAGTCTCCTGCTTCGTTTTGTACAATGGTGAGTCTGTCTAATTCATTTTGGGTCTGTCTACTTCATTTTGTACAATAGTGAGTCTGCCTGCTTCATTTTGTACAATAGTGAGTCTGTCTGCTTGCTTTCTGTGCAG
>JADBJO010000933.1:395000-400000 GCA_016801955.1 Conus betulinus
CTCCATTTTTAAAAGCCGTATTGACAAATGCTTGTGGTAATACTCTCTCATCTTAAGTTACATCCCCATCGACATTAAATCAGTCTTGTAAAAACAAACAAAAAATGTAAAAAAAAACCCAAAAAAACATGACCGCATAAACATTCCCTCACAACCAAACATGGGATAGCACATCACATATCATAGCACCGCACATGAAAACCTATTCATATACATAACAATTAACATCCCTGCACTCACTTTATAATAAGTATTATTCTTAACCCAAAGCTACCCCCCCTCTATAATACCCAACCTTAACCAAACTATTGTATACGCTACTATAATATCCATAAGTTACCCCTACCCTCATCATACCCACCCCTCCCTTTACCTACCCCTTTTATTTGATTACCATAGCAAGCCAACTAGGACTACCACCCTCTCCATTCTCTACATCACCCTGTTCCCTACAGCTTATATAAGCGAACTTCACAACAGCCTACACGTACGTTTAACGCGTCTGCTCCAAATAAGGAATGTACAGAAATATTTTTAGCCACGCGACCTGCTTTTCTTACTGTCACAATTCAGGCGGCCTTACCAAGCACATGTGGCGTTTAACCAATTCGCACGACATATACGACGCCACAAACAAACAATACCATTTCACCCCCCCATCTTTCCTCCATCACGGAATAACCACAATAAGCGCCACACCCGAGATATTATGGTTTGCACCTTCACAAATGTGACCAAACAACGCCGTAGCTTCACCTTAAATACATATCCACCAACTAACGGCACAACTTCCCCCAGTCTATACATTATTTACATGGTCACGATCGTTACCACCTTCCACTCCTCACATCCCATATAACCTCACCTGGATCAGAAAAAAAACAGCACACCGACGCCTGGAAGCAGGACCCGACCTTGAAGACCTCCGTCTCCCTCACAGGACGGTCGACACCTAGGACAGGACAGGACAGGACACCCGCGCTGCAGTGTACCAGTGGGACACCTCTGCACCACTGCTCAACGTAAACTGCAGACAGCACACCGAAACATAGAAACAAACGCTCGGAAGCCAAGCCAACACACAGTCGACCGAGAGCTCACCGTGACACCCTACCAAGCGAGAGGTAGCAAGAGTGTCAGACCTGACCACAGCTCACCAGCTTCCCTCAAACAATAGACAACAACAACACAAGCTGACCCTCACAGTGATCATGGTCACACACACGTGAAACATCGCACCCCAAGACCTTCTAGCCTGGACTTGCTCCCTTAGCTCGCAAGCCAGAATTACAACGGCTACACATCTCAACAACAGAAACGCAACGGCGTCGTGCGCGTGACAGTTAGTGTCACTTAGTTTAAAACACACCATATTTGTGTAAATTGTAAAGAATGTCGAATGTACAAAACGCACCACATTGGACAAGTATTATATATATATATATATATATATATATATATATATATATATATATATATAATGCTGAACAATTAAGTAGTGGGGGAAACAAGTGCAGGTTAAACAATTCTTCCATCATTATAGTAATGATTTGGCAAAGATTAGAAATTGAGAGGGAAAAAAAAAATTTTTTTGAAGATGAAATAAATGGGAAAATGTATATCATAAATATGAAACCCCTTCACTAGCTGCATGAGAAAACCATCGCAATCCTCCTGATGACAGATCCATACGTGTCGCCCGCTTCCGAGGGCGACAATATATATATATATATATATATATACAAATATACAAACAAACAAAACTCATCCGGTATAATACACACTGCGTGGATGATGGCTACTATAAGATGTGGATTTACCATAGAATACCTGCATTGAATAACACAAGAAACCACACTAAAGATGTTTACACTTATCTTCTGTGCATGAATTTGTCTGTTCACTTATATCATGTGTTATGATGTAACATGAAGGAACAGAGAGAGAGAGACAGAAAGACAGACAGACAGACTGAGGAGACAGAGGGCAGACAGACAGACAGACATATAAACAGACAGATAGAGACATAGACAGAAAGCGGATATATTATAACATGAATTTTCTTTGAAATGTCTAAAGACAACGCAAAGGTAAACAATTTGATTCAACATTGTGTAGAACCCTTAAATAACAGAGGCACATAAAAGTTCTGCCACAGTGTGTTAAAAATACCGACAGTGCGCTCTCCGTGTCACACAGAGGTCAGTGTTTGACGTCACTGTGTAAATGACGTCACAATAAGAAAGACAGAAAGACAGAAGAAGAAGAAAGAGTGCAGACGGGAAGAAGGAAGGAATGTAAGCGAATGTCACTGAAGAAGAACAGACGGACGAAATAAACGAGGAAAGGACGAAGGGAATGAAGAAAAGAGTGAACAAAGAGTGATGATGGAACGGAAGACAGGAACAAGGAAAGAAGAAGAAACAAAGGGAGGAGAAAGGAAAGACGGAACGGAAAGAAAGAAGAACAGAAAGATGAAGAGCAGGGAGGGGTGGAGAGGAGGGGGAGAGAAACTTGAAGCCGTTGGTGACGAGGTGTGGCGGTGTGGACATCACGGTGACCGGCTGTCCCTGTGGTGGTGTCACTTAATGACACACAGGAAACTGGTGGACCTGGAGAATGACAGATAGTCATTAGCACCCCACCTCACTCCCAGAGCTATGACCACCGCCCTCTCCATCCCCCTGGACATTGTATCGGTCTGTGACGATGACCTGGTCAGTGAGGGCCAGGGCCAGATCTCGTGCATCACTCTCACTGGGGCAACGTGGCACCGCCCTGACCGGTAGACCGTGACGGCGTCTCAGACCACTTACAAGGACATCAGCATCACGTGCATCAGGAAGATTCCAACAGAGGAAGCCAGGTGTCCCTGTACTGGGGGGCACCTGAAAACAGCATGATCATGATGACATGACGTCACTGTACACCTCCACCCCTGGCTGGTCTGATGCACACAGACACACAGACAAAGAGACAGACAGAGACAGACAGACGGAGAAACAGACAAGCAGATAAACAGACAGAGAGGCAGACAGAAAGACAAGAGAGACAGACAGACAGACGCACGCGCACGCACACACAACCATCCATTGAGTACGTGTACAAGAAATAAATGTGACTCAGAGGAGGAGATCCAGATCAATTTCTCTGTCAGTACTTGTACATTGCACAGAATTAGATCTAAATTCATGTCATCTCCATGATGACGATGATGATGATGATGATGATGATGATGATGATGGTGATGATGATGATGATGATGATGACGATGATGATAATGGTGTGATGATGATGATCATGATGGTGATGGTAATGATGATGATGATGATGATGAGACTAAATAGTTCCTACCTGGCTGTCCCACACGTATCTCATGGGTCAGGAGAAGTGACCAATGGCGGCGTCGGCACACAGGGCACACCGCCAGGGCAACCCACTGTGACCTGCCTGACCCCAGTGACGCAGCTGCCGGACTGGTGGTCCCTCTGTGGGGAGAGGCAGTGCTGGGGCGCTGTACCGGGGGATGTAGCGGCCAGTTATCCAAGGTGACCCCTCCACCTGTCTGGTCACTGTAGGCGGTGACCGCAGAGGTTCGGTGATTTCGCGGATCCCCAGCCAGGACGGAGGGGGGCGTGTGGGGTCTCTGTCCACTCTGTGCAGTGACGCTGCCCACACATGGACTGAGGGGCAGTCGGTGCCGGACAGCAGTCAGCCACCGGATGAACTCGACTCTGTCTCTGTGACACAGGATACAGAGTCAGGTGTAGGTCCCGTGAACTCTGTGTAGATCTAAAACGGGATCTATAGATCTACAGCACAAAGTCTATAGCCACATGTCTTCAATGTCTATTAAATTCTTTCATACATAGTGCTACTATTTAAGTAGCTGTGGGATATCAGCAGTAGTATAGCGGCAGCAGCAGTAGCAGCAACAGCAGCAGTAGTAGTGGTGGTAGTACCAGCAGTAGTCTCTGCCTCGGTTTCTCTTTTTCTCTTTCAATTCTCCATTTACAGCTGGAATAGGAGCAGCGCATTCATAGCACATCTTCAGAATATTCCGCCTTCTCCGTGTATGCTGGAATAGCAGTGGTAGTAGTGGTGGTGGTGTGGTGGTGGTAGTAGTAATAATAGCGGTACTTGTGTAGTAGTAGCAGCAGCAGCAGCAGTAAAAGTAGTAGTAGCAGCCAGCAGCAGTAGAGGAAATAGTAGTGGTGGTAGTAGTAGTAGTAGTAGTAGTAGTAGTAGTAGTAGTAGTAGTAATAGTAGCAGTAGTTGTAGTTGTAGTAACACCAGCAGCAGCGGGCAGTATTAATAGTAGCAGTAGTAGTGATATCAGCAACAGCAGCAGTTGGTGGTGTCAATAGTGATAATAGCAGTGGGGTCAGTAATCATTCAGTGTGGTTCTAGTATTCATTCAGTTTCAGATTTGACTCTCTTCTCTCCGTCTATCTGTCTGTGTGTCTGTCACTCCCTGTCTTTCTCTTACTCTTTATCTCCGAATCATTCCTTCATAAATGACCGTGAAAGGCATCTTAAAAAAAAAAAAAAAAAAAATATATATATATATATATATATATACTTTTCTCTCTCTCTAACACACACACACACACACACACACACACACACACACACATACACACACACACAAGCACACACACACTCGCACACATGTACACCATCCAATCAATCATTTACTAACGACCATGGAAGGCATATAAAACACTAAAACCGTTTTAATTTCTGTTTTTTTTTTTCTGTTTCAGATGATTTATAAAATAAACCGGCAATTGAAACTACTTTAGAAACTACTGAAACATTACATATCTCGGCTTGGAAGATGTCAGGGATATGTCCGAGCTGTGTCTGTCGCAGCTGGTCTCACTGTCTATGTCCGGTGACTTGTCTCCTGTGACCGTTTTGCTCTGTGTGTGTGTGTGTGTGTGTGTGTGTGTGTGTGTGTGTGCGCGCGCGCGCGCGTGTGTGTGTGTGTGTGTGCC
>JADBJO010000933.1:405000-410000 GCA_016801955.1 Conus betulinus
ATCCCATATGAATGATTTATCTCAATCATCTAAAAATCTTCACTGGTGGTTCTTTATTAGACAATCAGACAGGCTGTGGTTTTGTCATCCCCACTTTAACAACTGAGAAATCTTTTTTTTATCTGGGAAGGACTTCTTCATTTTCACAGCTGAATTTATAGCAGTTTTAATGGCTATTCAGTATGTCATTGATACACCATTCAATTTCTATGTGCGCTCTTTTGCGTTTGTGGGTGCGTCCCTGCGCATGTGTGCGTGGTTGCGTGTGTGTGTGTGTGTGTGTGTGTGTTGTGGTGTGTGTGTGTGTGTGTGTGTGTTTGTATGTGCTCCCCCTGTGGGGCATGTGTGTGGTGCATGCATGTGTGCGTGTGTGTGTGGTGTGTGTGTGTGTGTGTGTTGTGTGTGTGTGGCGTGTGCGCATGTGTGTGTGTGTGTGTGTGTGTGTGTGTGTGTGTGTGTGTGTGTGTGACTGAGACTTTAATTTCCATGAGGTACAGACAATTTATTATAACAAATTATGCAAAAATAGACCTTAGTTTATACTTGAACGACAGTTTTACTTGCCCATATACGGAGCCATTACAGTCGTTTCATGTTATGAGTTCATGGACTATTTTTTGATGCAAGAGGTATTTTAAGATCATATTTTGGTGAATTCTAAAATCCCCATTTAATACTGTACAAATACAGTTTCATTTATTTTGTAAGGAAACTCTGCAGATGAAGAGAACTATTATGTCATGTGCATCTAACAGACATGGAAATTCGGCGCCGTCGTTTGTGATCGTGTCGTCTGCATGAAAGTTGGAAGGTCATTAACAAATGCATTGAGCAGAATTGGGCAGGCCTGTTTTCCTGGAAAATAGCTCTGATTAACGGGTTTCAGAACAGAATAGTCTATTCACTTTATTTGCACAGATTTCAGAGATTATTACATAGCAAACTGTGTGTGTGTGTGTGTGTGTGGGGTGTGGTGTGGGGGGGGGGGGGGGGGGGGGGGGGGGGGCTGTATGGTGAGAGAAGGGGAGCGAGTTGCCCATCGTGTATTTGTGTGAAGCCTTGAACCCTAAACTGAAACTAGTTGTGATGTGTTTCATTCTGAATCTGTGTGGGGAGGAGAGGGGAAAGAAGAGTGCGCGGTATGGGAGGAAGAAGGCAGGTGTCTGTGTGTGTGTGTGTGTGTGTGGTAAGGGGGGGGGGGGGGGGGGGGGGGGGTCAGGAAGCGGAGAGAAGAATGCGGGGGAAAGTGCATCCATGCAAATGATGATGAGATGAATCAGTTTTCGCTATCGTTTGAATCTTACAGATTTAATGCACTTTGTGACAAATAATTATCGGCGAATTCTGTGTCGAATGATAGGAATGTGTGTTGCATTGAACGACTGAAGACAATATTTTGAGCCTCAAATGTTGACTTTTTTCTCTTTAATTTCCGGAATTGGCGGGTCGGGTACTGGAGCAAAAAACTGTAGTGAAAGCTAACTCCCTTCATCCATGCTGGCATGATAAATGGCGGAAGAGAAAATTTGCCAGTTCGCCTGGAGAGAATGGCCCAAGCTCTGCTTAAAGAAACTTCTTGTGACAATACAGTACACTGAAAAAACAAGACAACACATTGCAATACTATAAAACACTGACATGAATTAACACTGTTTTAATATAAAAGACAACATAAACTACTTGGTGCACTGTGCTATACATAGATACACTAAACAGAACATCGCGTGAATAACAACACGCAAGTTGAATACAGAGGTAATCTGGCGAAGTATGGGAAAACAACTGTTTGCTACCTATGTCATGAGGGAAATGTGGTTATCTCTCTTTTGATTTTTTTGTTCACATTCATTGCTTACACTGCAGGTATCTTGATATCAATTAATTGATCAATTTATTCATTCCTTTATTTACTTTTTCATTAGTGCTTTCCTGGCCAAATGTATTTATTCATTGACTTTATTTTACTTATTCATTCATTTGTTTATAATGTGTTCACTTACTTAATTTATTCACACTGACTTATTTCACTTATTCATTCATTTGTTGATCAATGTGTTCATTTACTTATTCATTTATCTATTTTCCCGTTTCAATCATTCATTTATTTGCTTATTGATGTGTTCATTGATTCATTTGTTTGTTTCGTATTTGCACGAGTCGTTGAACGTGTTCTAATAAAGAGGGATACGATATCTTGAACAAAGAGAACTGATTCTATATTTGATGGGTTATTGTCTATTTGTGTTCATCTGGACCAGCTGGGATGAGGTGGGAACGGGCGAGAGGTGGGGCGGGGGATAATGGGGAAGAAGGGGCGATTCGGGAGAGGAGGGGTGGGGACATCATGTAATAGTTCTGTTTTTTTCACACACACACACACACACACACACACACACACACACACACACACATGTGACCTAAGTCAAAAACTGACCTGTCAGTAGGAGCCTCATCATAGAGGATGAAGGCATCAGGATTCGGACCAGCACCGAGCAGCTTCATCAGATCGGAAACATCCTTGCTGACGTCATCGATGTCACAGATGTGACGATGGATGTTTCCAGCTGGTGCTGCTGCTGCTGCTGCTGCTGCTGCTGCTGCTGCTGTCCCAGCATTGCGCCCAGCTGTTCCTCGAGCAAGATGGTCAGGGCTGTATCGTCGGACCCACTAACAACGACTACTTGCCTCCCCTGACTCGCCCACTGCAGGGCCTTCAGAACCAGGACTACCGTTTTCCCGCAGCCTGGCGGACCCTGCAGGTACAGGTATTGTGGCTCTGGCTGCATGTTGAGCAGAGCACACTGCTGGGGGGTGAGGACGAGGGAGGAGAAGCGCAGGGCAGTTTCGGCCACAGCCTCTCCGAAGGTCCTCAGCACCTTGCGTGGTTGGCCAGCTGTGGGGATGTCGACCGTGCTGGCTGGTCCACAGAACCTGTTTTGAAGTTATTTGATGCCTAAGTTCAACCTATGGTACAGTATGGGGCTGAAGTATGGGGCATTGATGCTGCTGCTATTGTACATTGTGAGAAGATCCATCTTTTTGCTTTGAAGAAATTCCTTGGAGTATCATTGCAAACACCAAATGATTTGGTATATGGGTGAAACAGCTAGATTTCCAATATATTTTAATTCCGCCGTTAAATGTGTTCGATACTCGCTTAAAATTATTCAGATGCAGGATTACAGATTACCATACAAAGCATATCGAATGATGTTACACTTAGATGACAGAGGAGAAAATAACTGGGTGACTAATGTGAGAATAAAATTGTGTGTGAATATGTATATGTGTGTGTACGTGCGTGTGCGTGTGTGTGTGAGTGTGTGTGTGTGTATGTGTGTGTGTGTGTGTGTGTGTGTGTGTGTGTGTGTGTGTGTGTGTGTGTGTGTCTCTCTCTCTCTCTCTCTCTCTCTCTCTCTCTCTCTCTATATATATATATATATATATATATAACGGTTTCAAAGACATCTTTTTTCTCTGCTTTTCTTCAAATAGCCATTGTGACATTGCACAGGTACAGGGCTACTTCTCGAAAATTAGAACCGTTGTTTCGCAGTTAAAAAACGTTATTTATAACAGTTAAAAACCGTTTAAAAACATCAAAAACCCTATAAGAACTTAAAATCCGATTGAAATTTGGCACGTACGTCTGTTGTGACCCCATGGATGGTTTGGGCTAATCTCTAAAAAAAAAAAAAAATAAAACCGTTAAAAACCGTTAAAAAAACAACTTACAAACGGTTTCAAAGAATCTTTTTCCTCTGCTTTTCATCAAATAGACCGTTGTGACATTGCACAGGTACAGGGCTACTTCTAAAAAATTAGAACCGTTAATTTGGCAGTAAAAAAACGTTATTTATAACAGTTAAAAAAAACCGTTAAAAACACCAAACCCTATAAAAAACTGTTTAAAACCCGATCTTCTGAGGTTGGCGGCCACGAGAGTCATCGGATCGCCACCAAACTTGACATAAGCCTACAGGAACATCCAGCGGGTAACATACGGTCATTAGATAGTCATTATGACCATTAAATTTGCCTGTTAAAAACCGTTCTTTTCCAAATTTAGGCTATTCTTGATAAAATTCGGTATACATGTGCATTTTTAAATGCCAAAAAATGATATACAACTTCTACAAACCGAAATTTAAATATTGACCGTTAAAAAACGTTATTTTATAAATTAAGGGTATATTTAAAGACAATTCGATATACATGTGCAGTTTTAAACACTAAACAATGATATACAATTTTTAAGATCCGAAAGTTAACATTGACCGTTAAAAACCGTTATTTTCTAAATTTCGAAATGTGCAACGTTCTTGATAACATTCCGTATGCACGTACAGTTTTAAGCGCTGAACAATGTTATGGACATTTTATGAACCAAAAAACTTAACACTGACCGTTAAAAAACCCTTATTTTCTAAATTTACACAGTTATTAATAAAATTCGGTATGCGTATGTCCCAGTAACGGTAAGTAATTTTGCAACATGGATGGAACAGGGTAGGGGGATGAAAAGGGAGGAATGAGAGGGGCCAGAAAAATTATTGTACCGTATAAAGCCTGATACACTATTTTCACATTAGACACAGACCCACTGATTAACTCCAGCAAAACCTAAATAAACTACTTTTGCACAAAGTCTGTTCCTACAAAATTGAGGGTAATCAGAAAAAAGGAAATGGGAACAGTGAGCGCAGGCGGAAAATGGAGCGAGAGAAGTATCTGGACGTGCTAGGGAAGATCCAGAGGAAAGGGGCCAGAGGCGGGCAGAAAACTGGGCGAGAGAGACGCATCTCGTCGAGCTAGGGAAGATCTAGAGGAAAGGAACCAGAGACGGGAAGCAGACCGTGTCCGGACTGCATCTCAGCGTGCCCGGGAAGTACCACATGAGACGCAAGCAAGGCAGCAAGCAAGCAGGAGACCACGAACCAATGCTAATGCTGCAAAGAACATTGCGTGCCTAAAGGCAGCCTTTTCCTACAACATTAAGG
>JADBJO010000933.1:412500-429090 GCA_016801955.1 Conus betulinus
ATTTTTCCACCAAGTGTGCTTTCTCTCCGTCGTGTTTTTCCCCATTAAAGGTCAAATTAAATCTAATAGAAGAAATAAAGGTCTCCGTAAGTTCGACAAACGGAAAATTAACCCTTTTTTTAATATCAAACGTCGCTTTAGTGTTTGAACTAGTGTGTTTCTCAATGTGTTTCTCATCACACTGGAATTTGACCACATCAAGGTACACAAACTTAATGATTGACCAGTCCTCACCTCAACAGCACCATCCCGTCGTTTAAAAATATGATCAACATAACCAACCAGAACACCTGAACGATGCAGCTAACCAGTGTACACAGAGGAATAGATAACTAACGAGGACATCTGAACGATGTAGCTAACCAGTGTATACAAAGGAATAGAGGTGGAACAAGGGTATCTGAAAGTTTCAAAACAAGGTGACTGTGGGAGGAAAATTAAGCAAACTTTGAAAGAAACTGAAGTAGTTCCACCAGATCATACTGAAAATTTTTGTCTGTATTGTCTGGTGGAACTAACTCCGTTTCTTTTTAAAAACTGGCTATCTGACAGTTGACCATTCCACTCCCTGCTTTGTACGGAACCGTCAAGAGTAGGGGAGCGAGATAAATCATGGAAAGAACACACGGGAGACGGTGACGTCCAGTATCAAACAAAATAATCACAGGTGAAACAGGCAACCTGATCTTTGCAATCCAATACACACAGTGACTGTGTGCAAAGTCACAGAAATATGAATACATGTTCAAAAGGAACATGTTTGCACAATGTCGATCACTTCTTATGCAGAAAGACACTTTGCAGAGGGATTGCCGTGCTGTGACTAGAAACTGAAGAAAATGACGAATCAACTGAGGAGATATGTCATCACATGCGAATGACGATTAAAATTAAAGACATAGCCTATTGCGTGATGCGTGTGTTCCACCGCTGTGGCATGGAGACAAGGTTTCCTCTTTATAGTCACAGACATCCTCTGTTTAATAATACATGTATACATCGTCACAGGCTGTGACATGGGGGACTAGGTTTCCTCTTTATAATCCCAGACATACTCTTTAATAAAACAAGCATACATCTTCACAGGCTTGAATGGGTGTGAGCCGGGGGGGGTGGGGTGGGGGTGAAGGGGGGGGGGGGGGGGGGGGCGAAGGGAGGGGGAGGGGTGCTGGGGAGTGTTTTGGTTAGGTTGCCACTGGTAATGCAGCAATCTTACACCCCACCCCTCCACCCCCACCAAAATAAATGAAAGAAACAAAGAGGGAAGAGAGAAAGAAACCAATGAACAATGGGGAAAGACAGAATGAGAAGTAAACTTTCAAGTGCCGCAAAACTGACATCACAAGATTATGCATGACGCTTACATGAATTACGAAACCGTTTCTTTCGTCTTTATTAAGCGAGATTATTACGTTATAAAATATATGCAGACCTGTGTAATGCAGAAGGTACAGACATGTCGTACGTCCTGTTCAGAGCAGACCAGATTGATATCATGCAGTGTGTGCACAGACCTATGTCATACTTAGGTACAGACCTTTATATAGTGTGCACAGGACTATGTCATAGTTAGGTACAGACCTTTATATAGTGTGCACATGACTGTGTCATAGTTAGGTACAGACCTTTATACAGTGTACACATGACTGTGCCATTGGTGGTACAGACCTTTATATAGTGTGCACAGGACTGCCTATGTGGAAAACCGGTATACAGTGTGCACAGGCCTATGTCATTTTAGGTACAGACCTTTTATACAGTGTGCACAGGACTGTCATGGTGGTGGAAACCCGGTATACAGTGTGCACAGGCCTATGTCATAGTTAGGTACAGACCTTTTATACAGTGTGCACAGGACTGTCATTGGTGGAAACCCGGTATACAGTGTGCACAGGCCTATGTCATAGTTAGGTACAGACCTTTTATACAGTGTGCACAGGACTGTCATCGGTGGAAACCCGGTATATAGTGCGTACAGAAGTACGTAGTACAGTGTGTGCAAACCTGACATGTACAGACTCTGTAACACCATAGGTATAGATCTGTTGTTTTGTATGAATACACCTACAACAACATCAGTCATCATCATCATCATCATCATCATCATTATCATCATCATCATCACCATCATTTTTACTATTATTGTTGAGTACTTTTATAGCTCCTACTTTTGGTTTGAGACCACGCTCTAAGACCTTTACAATCCACCATCATACATGTAAAGTAGAAGATCAGTTATGTGTCGAACAACGTGTACAGACTAATATACGTCTAGCCCTGTTTATACAGCGTTTAAATATTCATAAATTGCAATGTGTGCAAACCTGTCTTAGTGATACTCTATGCAACCCACATTCTTAACAGGCAGATCTACAGATGTAATCTGTTTGTATGTTTTCATCTGCTTTGTAATCAGTCACGATCTTGTTTCTCAGCTGTAAGCTGTACTTATAATGTCTACTCACCACTTGGAGCTGCTGAGAGCTGTTCACTGCCGCAGTCAGCTGAGCTGAGGTGATGTAGGTAGAAGAAGCGTTTTTGTCACTATGATGTTGCCGCCAGCCATATCATGCACAAGGTGCTTGAGGGCGATCTCCTGGTTGTCCAGCTGCTTTATGGCTTCGTGACAATCCTGGCGATGATCTGGTCCTGGCCTGCTGGTGACTGTGTAGAGAGGTGCTGCCCTCCGACAGATTTGACCTCACCCACCAGAATGCCATACTGGCGGTGGAGAATGATGATGTCACACTCCCTGTCAGCAATGTTGGGGGGGATGGACGGGGTGGGTGATGGAGGGAAGTTGAGAAATAATGTTGGTGGGGTTGATGTTGTGTTGGGGATTATGTTGTTATCCAAGTATTTACGGAACTGCATTTGTGAGATGATGATCATGGCTCCCCCAATACTCTCCAGGGCCTGGAGACACTGGTGCTGTGCAACGTCATCTTGAAGATCAGTGTCCTGGAAGCCTTCATCCAGCAGCAGGCCTGCTGGGTTTTCTGTGAAAACTGTGCCTGCTGTTGATGGGGGGGGGGTGGAGGGGAGGTGGGGGGTGGTGGGTTACGTTTGAAAAAAAACGCCGTAGACCGCGAGAAATGCGTTGAAGCGGATTCCGTCTCACACGGACTGTCAGTCCGGCAACCGTCTCTACAGTACGAGGAACCCGATTGAAAAAAAAGGGGGGGCGGGAAGAAATAGGGTGTGGTGAGGAGATCGGGGTACATGGATCGGATGAACGGGATCCAGGCATCCTCTGGAGCACTCCCCGCCTGCAATGAACAATCAGCCTTTTTTTTTTTTTGTCTTTTTTTTCTCTCGTCATCATCATCATCATCATCATCATCATCATCTTTATTGTCATCATTATCATCGTTATCATTATTATTATTACTACTACTACTACCGTTATTATTATAATTTATAATTATTATTTTTATTATTATTATTATTATAATTATTATTATTATTAATCTATTCATTTCTTCATTTATCATTCTAAGGGTTTTTCCATACTTTAGTTACGCAGTCTGAAAATACACCCATCATGAAATGAACTGCTTCATGTCAAGCGTTCAGCCTGACCGATCTGTGTCTGTCACCGCAAACCGAGAATAACACCAGACAGTTCAGGTTCAATCCTCTCTGTGCCATTAAACGTTCAGCCTGACCGATGTGAAATGCCAGTGGTCAAATAAAAACGGCAGACTTATGGCAATGCAATGAGCATCAAGGTGTTATCAAAGTCACTTGTGTGAGTTGAGGCCCTTTGTTCCTTTCTTTCTGTTTTACTTCATTCACGCAGTTAGGCCCTTTGTTCCTTTCTTTCGTTTTACTTCAATCACGCAGTGAGGCCCTTTGTTCCTTTCTTTCTGTTTTACTTCATTCATGTAGTGAGGCCCTTTGTTCCTTTCTTTCTGTTTTACTTCATTCACGTAGTGAGGCCCTTTGTTCGGTTCTTTCTGTTTACTTCATTCATGCAGTGAGGCCCTTTGTTCCTTTCTTTCTGTTTTACTTCATTCACGCAGTGAGGCCCTTTGTTCCTTTCTTTCTGTTTTACTACATTCACGCAGTGACGCCCTTTGTTCCTTTCTTTCGGTTTTACTACATTCACGCAGTGAACTCCTTTGTTCCTTTCTGTCTTACTTCATTTACGCAATGAGGCCCTTTGTTCCTTTCTTTCTGTTTTACTTCATTCATACAGTGAGGCTCCTTTGTTCCTTTCTTTCTGTTTTACTTCATTCACGCAGTGAGGCCCTTTGTTCCTTTCTTTCTGTTTTACTTCATTCACGCAGTGAGGCCCTTTGTTCCTGTCTTTCTGTTTACTTCAGTCATGCAGTTAGGCTCTTTGTTCCATTCTTTCTATTTTACTTCATTCACGCAGTGAGGCCCTTTGTTGCTTTCTTTCTGTTTTACTACATTCACGCAGTGAGACACTTTGTTCCTTTCTTTCTGTTTTACTTCATTCACGCAGTGAGGCCCTTTGTTCCTTTCTTTCTGTTTTACTTCATTCACGCAGTGAGGCCCTATGTTCCTTTCTTTCCGTTTTACTTCATTCACACAGTGAGGCCCCTTTTTCCTTTTTTATGTTTCACTTCATTCATGCAGTGAGGCCCTTTGTCCCTTTCTTTCTGTTTTACTTCATTCACGCAGTGAGGCCCTTTGTCCCTTTCTTTCTGTTTTACTTCATTCACGCAGTGAGGCCCTTGTTCCTTTCTTTCTGTTTTACTTCATTCATACAGTGAGGCCCTTTGCGCCTTTCTTTATGTTTTACTTCATTCACGCAGAGAGGCCCTTTGTTCCTTTCTTTCCGTTTTTTACTTCATTCATCCAGTGAGGCCCTTTGTTCCTTTCTTTCTGTTTTACTTCATTCATGCAGTTAGGCCCTTTGTTCCTTTCTTTCGTTTTACTTCAATCACGCAGTGAGGCCCTTTGTTCCTTCCTTTCTGTTTTACTTCATTCACGCAGTGAAGCCCTTTGTTCCTTTCTTTCGTTTTTTTTCCCCCTTCATTCCCGCAGTGAGGCCCTTTGTTCCTTTCTTTCTGTTTTACTTTATTCATGCAGTTAGGCCCCTTGTTCCTTTCTTTCTGTTTTACTTTATTCATGCAGTGAGGCCCTTTGTTTCTTTTTTTTTCTGTTTTACTTCATTCACGCAGTGAGGCCCTTTGTTTCTTTTTTTCTGTTTTACTTCATTCACGCAGTGAGGCCCTTGTTTCTTTTTTTCTGTTTTACTTCATTCACGCAGTGAGGCCCTTTGTTCCTTTCTTTCTGTGTTGCTTCATTCACGCAGTGAGGCCCTTTGTTCCTTTCTTTCTCTTTTACTTCACTCACGCAGTGAGGCCTTTTGTTCCTTTCTTTCGGTTTTACTTCATCATGCAGTGAGGCTCTTTGTTCCTTTCTTTCTGTTTTGCTTCATTCATACAGTGAGGTCCTTTGTTCTTTTTTTTTTTGGGGTTTTACTTCATTCACGCAGTGAGCGCTTTGTTCCTTTCTGTCTGTTTTCCTTCATCATTCACGCAGTCTGTGAGGCTGAAATAATGTGCAGACCATGCATACTTCAACAAACTTTGTTTTTTCAATTTTTTTTTTTCATGTTGCATCATACAAAATTAACAGTTATGTTAATCAAACGAGTAAAAAAAAAAAAAAAAAAAGAAAGAAAGAAAAAAAAAACCCAAGAGAAAAGAAAAAAGACACTGACAATATTGTATAAAAACAACTACAAAGCATAATAATATCACTTCACACACACACACACACACACACACACACACACACACACACACACACACACACACACATACACAAACACACGCGCGTGCACGCGCGCGCGCGTGCACACACACACACACACGCTCAGTCACATATACATACACATACCGCGTCCTGATCAACGAAATATTACCCCCCCCCCCCCCCCCCCCCCTCCCCCGACAAAAAAAAAAAAAAAAAAAAAAAAAAGAAGAAAAAATTGGCAGTCAAATATTTTTTGCGCTGTACAAAAATACACACCGTGCAATATCCATATTATTTGTTTGGTAACTCTTCATAATAAAGTGTCTGTACCAGAATAACAACAAACAACAACAACAACAAAAACGGCAAAAAAATGTATTCAATTCGGATTCGGATTTCAATCAGTTGAGTCAGGAATAGATGTGTTAAGGGTCTAGTCTTGACAGAAGTTGGAGTAATTGCCACATTTTTATATTGTATTCCTCGACTTTGCATCTGTATTTCCATTCTTTTTATGAAACAAGAAATAAGTGGGCATGTACTATTCATTTTACATTTAAAGATGTACTGTTAGTAAACAAAACTATAATGTCTGTGTAACAGCATCTGTTTTGACACCAAAATCCGCATCGAATAAGACAAACTTTTCCGTTAATTTTTTATATTATAGGACAATATACAATTTTTCCTGACCATCATTGTACATGTACATAATGTCTTTTCTCTATCTTTTGTTTCTGCGCAGTTCAAATATAACTGATTTGTCCTTCGATTGTCTATAAACAAGAGTACCTTCACTCATAAAATTATGGGTCTTTATATCAAAGCATGACAAAATCGACATGTCTTACAAAGTCTTAGGGTTGTAGAAGAGACAAAGTCAGAGAGAGAGAGAGAGAGAGAGAGAGAGAGAGATGCTGCATAATTTAGACCGCCCTTATTAATGCATAATTCCGCCAGCTACTATCAATTTTTTTTCAATGATTTTCCAACGTTGATAACAAAAGCAATAATCAACATAACATCATACAAATGAGTACACTAAATCAGGAAGGAAAGAAACGGAGGTATGAAAAAGTTTAAATATATATATATATATATATAGCGTTGTGTGTGTTTTGCAGACGATCTTCACACAAACAGACCAAGCGCAGTTTCGATCCTTTTCTTGGCTTTATTCGGCTGACTTCCTTTCTCGTTGGAGGCTGCGGATGAACTCCCTATTCCCGCACATGCATCTCCCAACAACACCTTTGTTTGCTCACCATTCACACAGTTCGCACGCATCACGTCAATCCTGCATTCCCCACGTGCACTTTCTGCTGATCATGCAACCATTCTCATTCGCCCTCTCACATATACACCCCCTTCAATTGCAACGTCGACCGACGTTGGACGATATCATGTTGGAGTGAATATACACCTCCAACCAATTGTTCAAACCCATGGGTCATACATGAACATTATATCTATGGCCTGTCAATATATGTATAATAAATCCATACGTCAGTCTTCATGATGGGACAATCCATTGCCAAAAATCCACTTTTGAAACTAAAAAATAATTTACACACACCCTGATCCTCAAAAAATGAAAACTTGTATCAATTTAGAAAAAAAAAAATCTTCATTAATCAAAAACTGTGCAACATCTTTGTTAAGGGAAACAAAGCTGAAGTCAGAAATTAATTCTAACTATTGAACTGTTTCAAAGTAATCAGCTTTACCTGGTAATATCATACCAAGGACATACTCTCATAGCCCTGAGCCGCTGTCTAATTGGGAAAAAAAATCTAGCAGTAACTAAAAAAAATAAACCTGCTGTTGTAGCACCACAGTGTAACACAACTATAGTACAGAAACTTAAGCAATGGCCAATACTATCCCTGTCATACCAAAGGGCAGTTATGACAATCCCATGTTTGATTGGCCTTCCAGCCTGACATATGCCCTCAGATTATCATGATAGGTAATAAGAAGGTAGTCGGTCACTTGCCACTGTTATACATATAGTACTCAACACACACAATAGTGCATCAAATATGCAATGCCATTTAACTGTTCCTGAGAGGTTACGGACTTAACTCACTAAGGGGAATGAGTTGCCCAGCTTATTTACCTTTCATACTGTGAGATATATGTCAATGTCCCCTTAGCCTTTACAACAGCACAAGATTTATCAGTCAGACGAAGATATCGATCGGTTAAATGCAGAAGTGTCAGATTTAAACAAAGTTTTATTCCCCTGTCCATTGATTTCATGAACCGAGAAGATGTTTAATTGAAATCCAAATTCCTCTATATGAATGTATGTCATATGTGAGAAAATGGGTAATGTGGCTAAATTATTATTGTTTATTTGCTGTGAATGTGTGTGACCACAAATTAATTTCTCAAATTGAGATAATAAAGTTTACTTGACTTGACTTGACTTGACTTGACTTGACTTATGTTCAATAATAATATTTATCAGTTTCACTAAGTCATCCCAGCGCTCATCTTAAGCCATCAATCCAAGGATTCCATGCTACTCTTGGTCATTCATTCACAACACAAATCGCCACAGGAAAAAAATTTAGAGACCATGCTTTCGTTTAAACAAAAGCATTAAAACAAGCATTATTTTCACAATTTGTAAGACCCCCTTATTCATGTTTTCATTCATTTGTACTATCATATCACCTGACCTTACCACTAATGGTTTAACCAAGTTCCAACAATGCACTCTCCTTTCCTTATGACTCTTACTCACAAAACAAAATTGCATTTATCCATGTGTTATCATATGAATTATTTCCCTGTGAACCTTTCGCAAAACCAAGAATATTTGAAGCTACAATCTTCCTGGATGCTAAAATCACACTATGGACACACTCCTTTCTCTGCAACTAGTGCAAGCTCTTTTACCAAACAGGAACTGATATTACACATTTCTCTGCAAGCAAAAATAGTATCCAAAATTTCCTTCCCAGCTATATTAGCTAGTCTCAATGTTGTAAGTTCTGCAGCTTGAATCAATTAGAAAGTACTTTATCCATCCCAATGCAAAAACTAACCGTTCAGGCACAGTATTGACTTTGCACTAGGACTACAACTTAGCAATTCTCGAGCATATCTGAAAGACAACTTGAGAAGTTACTTGAGACAGATCTTACATCCAATCAGCCGTGGAGGAGTATGCTTATGAACTCATTCACAATTATTCTGTGGGAAAATAATTGTATAGTGGATTTTTGGTTATACACACTGACATTGGGGGGTAGACTTTACTACTTGCGATATACAATGCTTAACCGAACTTATCTTTCTTAATCTACGTGACTCACGCACGACTTGACGCATGCAAATATTGGTTAGGTCTAATGACACATCATATGTATGATCTTCAATCCAACTTTCTTTGAAAACATACACCCTAGAAACTAACAAAATGTTATGCTTTAAAAAAAAAGTATCGTCTTTCCGATGGCTTCTTCTCAAAAGAGTTACTTCATTTTGTCCATCATTCTGCCAAAAACATGCAGAAGTAGCCGATTGTAATGTCTGTCTCCCTCACCCTCATTGTCATAAAGACTTTTATCACTTTCTGCTTCTCTGTCCCTACCATCATTGTCACCTTTTTCCGTGACCTCGTTCAGAATTTTCTTCTATGTGTGTTGTACCACAGATTTTGGTAGATGATGTGGGTTGCTATGTTGTCCTGCAGTAGCTCTGGTTGAACGCCTTAGAGCTGGTTGCGATCCATCTTGCTGAGGTGCATTCTGTGCAGTCAGCTGTTTTGGTATTGTCTCTTCAGAGTCTGTCTGTTCTGGCACTGGTTGCTGAGGCAGACTGCCTCTCCAGGTTTCCTCGTCTGATGAGCCTGATGCCAGATCACTGTTAGAGAGTAATGATGAGCCTGATGCCAGATCACTGTTAGAGCTACTCTCTTCTCGCTGAGCTGGAACGACCCTCAGTTCGTTCCTGTGGAGTCTCTTCTGTACCCCAGTCTCTGAACTCACTACTGTGTGTATACACTGTCTCTCACTTCTGTGACCTCAAAACTCCTCTGCTTTCCACTTATCTTGGATCTTGTTCCTTCCTGCAGGTCTGTTCCACAAAAAGACCTTCTGGCCTATTCGCACTGGATCCACTTTCACATGACGGTCAAAGCGCTCTTTTCTCTTCTCAGCCTTTTCCTGAATTCTCCTTCGTACGTGTCTGTAGGCTAACTCTAGGCTACGACGATGCTGGCCAACCCAATCTGCTGTTGGTGGTTGTGAGTCAGGCTCATGCATGGAGTCGAATGGAAGTCGTGGATGCCTCCCAAACATGAGATAGAATGGAGAGAATCCCGTTGTGGCGTGAGGAGTTGTGTTGTACACCGCTACGACCTGCTGCAGATGTTCTGTCCATCGTTTCTTCTGATCTGCAGGCAAGGTTCTCAGTAGATCATGCAATGTCCTGTTGAAGCGCTCTGTCTGTGCATTCCCTTGCGGTCTGTAGGGTGTAGTTCTAGACTTGTCAATCCTGTACATTCTACAAAGCTCTGCAATGACTGCCGATTCAAAGTTCTGCCCCTGGTCAGAATGGAGACGCTGAGGTACCCAAACTTCTGGAACCATTCTCGGACTAGAACCTTTGCTGTCGTCTCTGCAGTCTGATCTCTGGTGGGAACTGCCACCGTGAACTTTGTAAATATGTCAGTGATGACTAGAGCGTTCTCCCTTCCGTCTGATGCTGGTTCCAAGATTGTGAAATCCATGGCTACAATCTCCAACGGGCGTGTTGCAATGATTGGTTGCAGAGGAGCTCTGTCTATTGGTACCTGTGCTTTGGCTATATTGCAACGACGACAGTTCTTGCAGTAGTCAAGAATTTCTGCTGTCATGCCTAGCCAGAAGTAACGCTCTCTGATCAGCTGGGTAGTTCTTTCTAAACCCTGGGCCCCATATTGTCATGTAGCTCTAGCAAGACAGTCCTGCCTTTGTCCTTTGGTAGCACCAACTGGAACCTCTGTTGTTGACCGGGAGACTTGACTGAACGATGGAGGATATCCCCTCTCATACTCAGCCGATCCCACTTTGTCAACATCTTCCTTGTTTCTGGACATTCCTTCAGTCTTTCCAGGCGAGTGGGCTTCCGTCCTCGTGTGATATACTCTTTCACTCTATTGATCACTCTATCTTCCTGTTGCATCTGTTGCAGTTTTTCAGGCTGCACCGGTCCCTTTCCTGAGATGTCAATGAACTGTGTTTTGATCGTTATCTGATCATCCCTGCTCTTTTCTCTCAACTTCTCTGGGAGTGTTGTTGCTCCAATGGCTTCATCGACTGACTTTTGGATGTCATTCCAGGGCATTCTGGACAGCGCATCTGCATTGCTGTTGTCCTTCCCTCGGCGAAACTTTAGATCGAAATCAAAAGGAGCCAAGTCTGCTACCCATCTCTGCTCTACAGCTCCGAGTTTTACATTGTCGATGTGTGTCAGAGGGTTATTATCAGTCCACACCTCAAATCTGGAACCAAGCAGGTATTCTCTAAACTTTTCCATGATGCCCATTTCAAGGCAAGCAGTTCAAGCTTGCGGCTGGAATAATTCTGCATGTTCCTCTCTGTTGGTCTGAGACGCCCGCTGGCATAGGCAACCACTCGAATTTGCCCTTCTACTTCTTGTGACAAGACAGCTCCCAAGCCTTCACTGCTAGCGTCGACATGCACAATGAATGGCCTACCAAAGTCTGCGAAGGTCAGAACTGGTGCTGAAGTCAGCCGCTCTTTCAGAGTCTCAAAAGCGATCTTGCATTCTTTAGTCCACACGAGCTGTGCCCTTGCCTTGATGGTCTTCCTGCATTTCTTCTCTGTTTCCTTCTCTTCTTTTATGGCATCATACAGTGGCGCTGCTATGTGTGCAAATTTCTCTATGTAGCGCTGATAGTAGCCTGCTAAACCAAAAACCAAGGAAGGTTTGCAGCTGCTTGACTGTGACTGGTCTTGGCCAATCCTGTACTGCCTGAACTTTCTCTGGGTCAGTTGCGACACCATCGGCTGAAATGATATGGCCCAGACACGGAACCTGTTCCCTGAGCAGATGGCACATCGATGGCTTGAGCTTCAGTCCGTGTTTGCTGATGGTTGTGAACACAAAGTCCAATTGTTCCAGATGTTCCTCAAAGCTCTTGCTGTACACAAGAAGATCATCGAGATAGATGATGAGATCTCAAATAATCTGTCACTGAACAGCCGCTGCATGAAGCGCTGGAAGGTGGCAGGGGCTCCTGCCAAACCGAAAGGTAGCCTTTCATACTGATACAACCCGAACGGAGTGATGATGCCGTTTTATGTTTGTCTGCTTCATGTACCGCTATCTGGTTGTACCCTGACGCGAGATCCATTGTTGAGAAGAACTTTGTTCCTTTGAGGGAATCCAGAGTCTCTTCTATGCGTGGTAATGGGAAAGAATCACGTACTGTCTTAGCATTCAGACGTCTATAGTCAACGCACATTCTCAGTGTACCATCCTTCTTCCTAGCCAATACAACTGGCGATGCATAGGGACTATGACTTGGTTTGATCACTCCCTGTTCCAGAAGGGTATGTATGTGAGATTTCACTTCCAGGAGCTGATGTGGAGGTATTCTTCTGTATGGCTGTGACACTGGGACATCATCTGTTGTGGGTATGGTGTGCTGCACTAGGTCTGAGAAGCCCATTTCTCCCTCTTTAGGAAAACAGTCCGCCGCATGTTCTTCCAGAAACATCTCTATCTTTGCCCCTTGCTCTGGTGTAAAGCGTGTCAGGTTGACATCTGGAAGTTTGATCCCTTGAGGGCTTACCTTGCTGCCCTCTTACTTCCTCTGTAACACTAACCTCTTGTCTGTTAACATAAAGCTCTCTGGTTTCTGTCTCTTGGATACTGATCTCCCACTCCGAGTCAATCATCACATCCATGTTGTGTATGCAGCCTACCCTGATGCCTTTGTTCATCCAGATGTCTTTCTGTCCCATGTTGGCTACCTGTAGCGGGTACAAGCCATTCATTTTGATTGCTATGGTGTCAATGACCATAATGCCTCTGGGAAGGTGCTCCTGGCAAGCCAAATGTTGGATCAGAATGGGTTCGTCAGATTTCCTCACTCCTGCTGCCACCATGATAGTTGTGACTGAATTTGCTGGTAGTAGCGTTCTCTCTTCCACCGTTCTTGCAAATTTTGCTGTTCCCCTGTACTTTTTTATTTCTGCTTGAATCTTGCCTACCAGGACAGAACTGTTACCAAGTAAGGATTCAAGCAATCTGCACTTCTCCAAGACATTCATTCCCAAGAACTGTATGTTTCAGAGTCTTTGTGGCTGCATGCAAGGGTGTCTTTGTCACAAAGATGCCTACGTTCTCGATGGTTTCTCCTCCTATGGTAACGTCGGTGCAGATGTAACCAATATAGGGGATCTCTAACCCATTTGCTGCCTTTAAGGAGTAGTAAGATTCCTCCAATGTATGGCTATCTTTGAAATGTTCTAGAAAGTACTTGTCTGTCATTGTAGACACCATGGAACCTGTGTCAATGAGTGAAGTCACAGTTTTTCCCTCAATTTCAATGTTGATCGCAGGGCAGTTCCCTACCATACTGACTGAGTCCTTTATCCTTGGTCACTTGTGTGCGGCTCTCCACACAGGTCTGTACTAGTTTTCCGTGTTCTGGTTGCCTTGACCCCCAACTCTGGGTGTCCGACCTTGCCCACGATGTCCAGTCTGGTTGCCTTGACCTCTAAACCTGGTTGTCCAACCTCGCCCCTGATGTCTGCCTCTGCCTCGTCCCCTTGGTCCCTGATGCCATGCCATCTCCCTGCTGTGGATGGAAAGTATCCGATGGGGGTTGTGCTCCAGATGCTGCATCTTCTTCCTTGCAGTTTCTTGCAATGTGCCCTTGTGTATGGCATCTGAAGCACACTCGAGGCTCTGGCAGTGGATTTGCCTTTAGCAACTGGGCAATCGTCTCTTGCTGTTGTTTTACTAGGCGTTTCAGTTCACAAAGCCCTGTCCGCTTCTACCTTGTAGCTTAGTGGGTCTATTCTTATAGATGGGGAAGGTGAGACATCTGCCGACCATCTCAGAGCCACTTTCCTAATTTCCATGAATGTTATTCCTGGTCTATCCACCACTTTCTCTTAATTCTCTTCTGAGAGTTGTTTCTCAAATGCCTGAGATGAACTGATCGCGCAGGACTTCGTCCGAGTTTTGGGAAACACCCTGGTTTTAACCTTTCAACTCGATCGAGTTGTTCCCTCAAATCATAAGAAAAATCTCGGAGGTCCTCTCCAACTTTCTGCCTCCGGGCATAGAATGTCTGGATGGCCTCGTTGAAGGTGCCGATCTGACCAAAATGTTCAGTCAGAATGCCAAAAAAATATCTCTCACTGTGGGGTTATAGCTCAGGTGTAACTTGACCTCTCTTTTTGCCTGCCCCCCAAGGTGTTGTAGGGGGTGAATTCACCGCTTCAGGTCTTTTCTATCTTCCAAGGCAACTTTACATTCTTCGATCCATTCTTGAAGGTTGCCCTCGACAATGAATGTTTTCAGTGTCTTTTCTCTCCTCATTACGACTACATTCTGGTTTTTCTGGGCTACCAGCGTCTTTAAACTTTCCAGTTCTTCCTGTAACTGTTCTACTTCATCCTCCACCTCAGATGATTCGGCACTACCTTTCTTCTGTTTTTCTCTATCTTGTGACATTGTTCTTGTATCCACTTACTTTTTACTAATAATGAGTAATAGTAATAGAACACTAGGTAACTAAACCAACAATGTTGCTGTCCTCTGCCAATGAACTGTCACGTGATAGAACATTAGGTAACTAAACCAACAATGTTGCTCTCCTCTGCCAATGAACTGTCACCTGATTTTATTTTCAGGCTAGACGCTTGGACTGATACTCTCAAATCAAGTGCCAGTTTACACCAGCACATCAAAGTCTGCATCAAAACACAGCCTGTTCAAAATCTGCAATGCACAGTGTGACATCAATACAATAGCAATAAAAAAAAAATGACGTACTAAGTTTCTATTCTCTTTTTTTTTTTTTTCAAATTGCTTAAACATATCTATGTTCACTACACTTTTTTTTTCAAAATTAATCACTTCATTTTTCTCTTGAAAATATCAGTCTCAAAGTCCTGATTTTCTTTTTTATCAGCCGCGCCTGATGCTGAAGTAGTAGATACCCCGTACTGTAGATCTAGTTGTCAGCTGTGAAGCTTGCCTGCCTGTCATGCACCCCTGGGAACTGCCGATGCACCGTCACCATTGCTGCTGACTAAGCCGCCAGGGTGCATGCTGGGTGGGACGTTTGGGAACAATGGGGACAAGTCAATATAGGGGCTGTTGGGGGGCGGAGATGGGGGGTGAGAGCTGCGACAATGAACGAGTCAGCAAGACAACGGTGACGGAGGACCCTGGGTATGACCATGAGCGCAGTCACCCCACGAGGCTGCTTCTGAATGTAGTCGCCGCTATCTGCTTGCCCGCTGAACTTCCGGAAACTGCCGACGCACCGTCTCCAGGTGGTGGTGGAGACGGAGGACCCCCAAAATTGTTGCCTCGTTCTGCTGGATGTGTTGAAAAGGCCTGAAGGCACCCTGAGGGATGCTATCGTCCTCCTACGTAGAAGAGTTGCAGCCCTGGGTGAGGTCGCCCGTTATTGTCAGATTTGCTAACCATCGGACAGGCCTAACACTGTTCGAGGAGGTTATCCCAATCTATCTTGAGGTAAGATGCAGAAACCCCACAAAGTTTTGTTGTTTTTTTTTTCAACGTGAAAAAGACAGTAGACACGACGATCAAAGTCGATGTGGAATGGCACACAGCTGGTCACGCCGCAGTATGTCTTAATGTTTGCTATTTGCCATAGGCTTATACATTATGCCAACTCACTTTACCTATCAACACAGCAAGTCCACTTCATCTCAACTCACAACTATCAAGTCAGGAAAAGTCATAGCTATCTGCTGTTCAATTATTTTAAAAAATGAATTATGATATGTCACATCTCACTATTCCAGTTCACGGGCATACTGGTGTTGCACGAAATCTTATCTGGAAAAATCACTAGGCTGTGTTACGAAAAGAACGTTGCCTATCACACCCTGTTCTTGTCGTCTGCTCCCGTTAGGCTAGGCTATCGATCTCAGTCGGCTAATTATAATCCTAAACGTTCGTAAGGGTTTCTGAAAATGAAATTATGTTTTTTTTTTTAAAGTAAACTGTTAATCAACTGAAAGATCCAAACATCGTTCAGGCGCTGATGCTGATTCCTCCTGTCTTGGTCAGCTGAGTGATTACCATGAATGGTTGAATCAGTTTCAAATTAATCACAATGGTCTATACTGATATCCAAGTCCTCATTGTCCATTTAGCAGTGTTTTGGCTGTTCCACCATCCACAAACCTGTTACAGAGACTGTCCTCTGTCACCGTCATCCTCCGTTCCCGCCAGTCACACTCGACGCAAGCTAAAGAGGACATATCACTTCTGCAGAAACTAGGCCTAAAGCTACCAGTTCAAAACATTATGTCTTAAGGCTAAATCATTCCCAAACGAAAAAACATGGAGTCACCACTAAAATCTAAATAACTAATTTCTTGAAGCCACATTCCTATGAGATTTCTAAATTTTTTCTTTTTTTTTCTGCACAACTTATTGACTACACTCCACAATAATGTTGAGCTTCGTAAGCCGATATTATGGCTACACAGAAACGTATCCTGTCGACGACGCCAATCTGTAGCGTTGTGTGTGTTTTGCAGAAGAACTTCACACAAACAGACCAAGCGCAGTTTCGATCCTTTTCTTGGCTTTATTCGGCTGACTTCCTTTCTCGTTGGA
>JADBJO010000933.1:429864-439864 GCA_016801955.1 Conus betulinus
TGGTAGTGTAACCAACTCAATCATTTCACCATTGTATTTTCAATAATTGTCTTGTTACTAGTTACCTCAATTTAGCCATCCTTTCATTCGTTTTCCACTTGATGCAAAGTTCAATACGTTGTTTGATATATTTAGATATGGTTGAAATTCCTGTATAATATCATCATTGTCGCTATTATTATGCATGGCCATGAAACCGTGAAACCTTAGGGCGAGGTGCCACTGCATGCCGTGCAGCAAATATTTCTAAAACAGGTATGTATTTTACATATAACCTTTATATGTGTGGAAATTACTATCGTTATCTAGCAGGATATTTCACATGGTAAATAAAGTAAATAAGAAGGATGTAACAAATATAATAAATTTTCTCCACTCACGACAGAAACTGCATACTATCGAATGGATAATCATAATGAATGGGAAGAAGAGGAATTTTTATTATTTAGTGTTTTGCACTTTTCATGAAGTTAAGCAGGTGTTACGGATGGTGTGCGGTGCGTGTTTTGCTGTCTGACTCCCGTTCTCAAAAGTTTGGATGCGTGTAATAATTAGTCCCTACACACACCCACACCATACGCACATGGATAGCCAGACAACACACGAGTTAAATTTTTTCAATGTCTCAACACACTCGGTTCCACAGTACTCAAGCCGCAGTCTACAACACTAAAAGAAGGCAAAGAAGGATGACCATGGTCCCCCCCACACAATAAGCACGGCTGTTCATAAACACAGATGACGAAGAAGAAGAAACATGTTCTCTACACAGCAAGCACAATAAATTACGTCCAACTATCAGAAGAAGAACCGCAGATTCACATTCACAAAGCACATTAATCCATAGCAGAAGAACCGCAGATCCACAATGCAAAGCAATCCATAGAAGAAGAACTGCAGATTCATAAGGCACAGTAAACCGTTGAATCCCCGGCGAACACGATTTCAGCAAAGTTCCATAGAACACAATAAACTTCGATTCGACGTGTAGTTGATCTAAAACAAAAATTAACTAACTTCTCCATGTATTGATATTACAATGTTCACATCAATAAACCCAGCCCACCGACACACATGAGGTGGTACAATTAGCGCACGTAAATTTTCTTGCAGGAGTTTTAAGTCTTTCTTGGCGACACAGCCTTCACAACAATTTTATAACAAATCAGTTTCCTGGTACATATTTCACTGGTACCGTCATCCAAAGTATCGCACATACACATTGAACATCGACGCACTACTGACTTTAAAAGTCAGCCTCTCCACATAGTGTCACTACGGAGAAAACGACGATTTAAACAAAAATAAATAAGCTGGACACCAAAGCCTCAGCCGTTAGTTCTTGCTCTCTCTTCTCGTCAGTATTATATTTTCGTCATGTAGATACCTATGTCATTTTAAGTTGACGTCATAATTTTACGTTGACGTCACAATACTCCCCCTCCTCAAAAAAAAAAACAATGACCGAATTGTTTTTTTGAAGAAGTAAACAAAACAGCAGAATACACAAACCCAGAAATCACACATCGACTCGACGGAAAACGAAGCCGCTCACGGAAGCAGTTCGTGGTGTCCTTCCATGAATTCCCACACAACAGAAGAACACAAGTTGTCGTCCCAACGAACTCTGAATCCCTTTGACATGCTAGCTTGTTGCTGACCTCACGGACAGCCTCTCCATACCCACAAAGGGTAGAGACTACACATAACTACTGACCACTCGGTCAGCCTCTCCATACCCCAACAGGGTAGAGACAACACATATCTACTGACCACTTGGTCAGCCTCTCCATACCCCCACGGGGTAGAGACAAATGTCTAAAAACATTCCCGCTCAATAGTATTGTACGCCTTCTCACGATTCAACAACTTTCGACAAGTAAACACGACGGAGTGAAGAACATCATCATTCTCTCGGAGCAGCAATACAGCACCCAAACAAACACAGAACTAGCATCAGTCCTAAGAATAAAAGGATTACCCAATGTAGGTAACAACACACAGGTGCAGAAGACAAGATTCCTTGAATCTTTCTCAGAGCTTCAACACACTCAGGAGTCCAAAAAATAGACCTGAAATCAACGCAGAAACGACACGTGCAATCTTTCTTTCTGAAAACACAACTGGAGATGCATACGGACTATTCGATGGCTCATGATACCAAGATCCAACATGATACCACTTTCTCTCTCAACAGTCTTTTTTTCGCAAACATTTCATAACATTTTTTTAACAGGGACATCTGTTGTAAGAGGGATCTGTAATAGTACATCACCTGAGAAAGAACCTTGTTTGGGAGTCAAAATGTTCTGAAAATCGTCAAATATTACACGCAACTCCCTGGTACTTTTCTCAGACAAAGCACACATCAAACTGTACAGAACGACACTCTTCATCTGGCATAGAAGACGCCATCGGAACAGTAAAGTTGGAATGGGTAAAACGTCATCACAGTCCTGGACGACACCAACTGTACAAACCACTTCACGAACAGTACAAACAGACTCCGGAGAGGGATCCACAGAAAGACCAACTCCTGGAGAACACTCAAGAGAAAACTGTTCCTGCTCACAAGCCAAAGGCGCTATCTCTGACCCAGGCACTGAAGTACCTTGTGAAAAAGAACGACTGTAGGTACAACATCAGAAGTAGACACAGCAGACACATCAGAAGACGCTAACTGAAAGCAAGACTTCAATGACTCATCCATCTGTTTCTGAACAAGTTCAGAACGAGAAATGTTCAGATCATCAGGGATCTGACACAAAGGCTTTTTGTCCGCAACATGCTTATCTCTAGCCCTCGTAACGGCGGCCGCTAAAGAGAAAGGTTCACCAGATACATCACTAAACTCACCGCTCACAGAAACTCCAGGAACATTACCCACAATGAGATCTGCGACAGGGCTATCCAAGACACAACAAGTTAAATCGCCCACAAAATAAGGACAACTGACTGAAACTGTAGCCAGTGGAAACTCATCCACACGACCACCAAAAAAAACACACTTCACTGTGGTTCCTAACATCTGACTGTCAGAAACTAACCGTCTGCGAACGCCACAAATGGTAGCACCAGTATCACGCAGAACAGAACTCAAAGTGCCATTCACAGAACCAGACTCCAAATGCAATTTGCCTGTAAACTCACCAGCAGGTAGACAAGCAAAAGAAGAATCAAGAACAGAGCAACAAGCACTGGACTGTATGCTGACAGCTGAGTTCTTGGCAACAGTGGAGTTACTAACCACAAAAGGACATTCATCTGGGTGGCTAAGGTTACAAATTCTACAAGGGTTTTACTACTGACTTCCATGGACACCTAGCAGCTACATGTCCTGTCTTTTTTTACACAAAAAACACACACACTTGCAAACTGATCAGAAGCACTTCCTGAGGGACTCTTACTGCCAGAGGTATGACGGGCGCCACGACCACGATAACGGCTACCGCCAAAGTTATTTCCACGACCAGCTGAGTAACCAAAGCTCTGATGACCACAATAACAGCTACCATCAAAGTTACTTCCACGATCAGCTGAGGAACCAGAGTAGTGGCCACTGTTTTGAAAAGTAGAGTATCTGTTTCCTCTGTCAGACTGACCACAGTATGTAGTTCTATCAGACTGACGGGATATGGATTTCTATCAAACTGACCAGGAGTTTTGTACCCAACAGAAGCAAAAATGTTTACTTCAGCTTTCCTGGAAAGCACCTTAGTGGGATGAGCATGTCTGTATGACTCTGCAGACTTGATCATTTCATCAAAAGTTTTCACATCTTTTCGCACAGAAAAGTAGCCAAGTCCTTAGAGATACACTCAAAAAAAACTGCTCACGCAAGATAAGATCCACCAGACCTTCAAAAGACTTATCACTTTTTGACAAAGAGACCCAACGATCAAACAAACGCCTAAGTTCAACTGCAAAGGTCTCGAAAGGTTCATCTGAGCTAGGTTTAGCTTCACGAAAACGCTTACGAAAACCATCTGGGGTACATTGAAATTTTTTCAGCAAGCTCTCTTTCAAAAGCTCGTATGACACAACATTATTTTCAGCGAGACTGTGATAGAGAGTTAAAGCGGAACCCTCAAGTAATGCTGATAGGTATGTGACCCACAATCCTCTGACCAACCTAAGGAACGAGCATGGGTTTCAAAACGAAAAACAAGTAACTGTCTATATCATCAGTTCTTTCTTTAAAAGGGGGCAACTTAGGAAACGTAGGGCGAGGGGCGTTAAACCTGGGAAAACCAGAACCCTGACTCTCACTGTCCTGTCCTGAGACCGCACTCTGCTGAGAAGTAACTTGAAACTGTATTCTTTTAGTTTCCTCTATCTCTTGCATTCTTTTTGTTTCCTCCTTGCATTCTTTTTCTTTTTTTTTCCTCTTCCTCTTGCATTCTTTTTGTTTCCTCTTCCTCATGCATTTTTTTGTTTCCTCCTCTTCCTCTTGCATTCTTTTTGTTTCCTCTTGCATTCTTTTTGTTTCCTCTTCCTCATGCATTCTTTTTGTTCTTCCTCTTGCATTCTTTTTTGTTCCTCTTGCATTCTTTTTGTTTCCTCTTGCATTCTTTTTGTTTCCTCTTCCTCTTGCATTCTTTTTTGTTTCCTCTTGCATTCTTTTTGTTTCCTCTTGCATTCCCTCTTCCTCATGCATTCTTTTGTTTCCTCTTCCTCTTGCATTCTTTTTGTTTCCTCTTCCTCTTGCATTTTTTTGTTTCCTCTTGCATTCTTTTTGTTTCCTCTTGCATTCTTTTTGTTTCCTCTTCCTCTTGCATTCTTTTGTTTCCTCTTGCATTCTTTTTGTTTCCTCTTCCTCTTGCATTCTCTTTTGTTTCCTCTTGCATTCTTTTGTTTCCTCTTGCATTTGTACCTCCTTCAACTGAAATTCTTTAATCCTAATTCTTTCTTCTCTTTTCTATGTCTTGGGCAATACATTTGTCAACATAGTCCAGCAGAGCCTGTCCCTCCAGACCACATACCCTTACCTCGTTGTAAATATTTAGCGAAAACTTTGTCCTCATCCACAGAGGATACAACAGGACTTTCTTTCTTCCTAGCCTTCTGTGCCATAATGAAAATATGAAATAAAGTCCTGTCAAACCTGACATATACACTAGTGGATCAAATACAAACAATTGCTATCACAAGCAAGAAAGGTTTGAAACCCTTGTCCACTAAAATATATGAATTCCAACGAGGATTTTTTTTTTCAAACAAACATTAACGACAATCACTCTTAAAAAGACTAAGTATTATCAAACCCAACCAACAGAAGATAGTGATAAACAATGAAACAGAAATTCAGGGATATGAGGAGAAAGACAAACACAATCGGTAATCAATGCCCAAAAAATCAGCAACAAGTATAAACCAAGCAATGACATGAGAGTAATAACGAATATAATCAATATATTGTTTTGTTTTTTCTTTTTTTTTTCTTTTTTTTTTTCACACACTAAACATTCGAAATGAAAAAAAACTAATACTTCTTTTTTTTTTTTTTTTTTTTTACTGGTTCAGGGCAGCCACTCACACACTCACTCATTCAAGAGAAAAGAACCCTAAGAATGCTGAAGAAGCAACACAGTCCCCAAGTAAAGAGAGAAACAGAAATAATCAGAGGGGGTAACTGAAGATAATAAAATAAAGCCCACAAAGGAAGAACTAGGCCCTTGTATCTCCAGAAACTAAAACTATACAGAAGGAGGTACCCCGTTACGCTGGAGATGGGAAAGAAAGTAGACACAGTCATACAACAAAACAATACAACGCAACTCAATTGTTCCAAAGGAAAGTCTGTGAACGTGACCTATCCTTTTTAACTGGGGCAATTATAAAGGCACAAAACAAATGCTACCACTAAGTCTTGTCCGCACTGTCACGGATATATTTCCGTGACAGTTCCGTGTGCAAAAATCTGCCATCAGCACGGAGAAATTCGTGATCGTCATCGTATGAATTTTCCTATCTTTATCTTTAGTTTGGGGTTTCCCAATTCACACCAATAAGAAAGTCCGATATGTCTGCGATGAATATTCGTGAGTGAAAGAATCCAACGAGGCAGACAAGTGGTCAGTTTGGGCTGTTACCGATACCACCCCCTGCCCATTTTCACATGAGTTCAACATGGCTGAAGAAGAACCACGAGTGGGACCAAGTGGCGTCAAAAGAAAGCGTGCACCAAAAAAAAAACTACAGCGAGTTTGTTACCACTGATGTTGAGGAAGTTCTTCAACTGATTGAGGACGAAGACTTTGTTGCCTATGATGACATCAGTGTGTCAGAAGACTCGCGCTGGATGAGGACGAAGGTGACGAATCAGCTGTTCAGAGGAGGGGGGGTGATGTTTACGTCAACATTGCCAGAAGAGCTCGTGAGAACAGAGCAGAGCCGGAGGCAGAGTATGACTGCGTCACTGACCCAGATTTTGAAGTGGGCGAAGGCCCGTCAAGTGATCGCAGCTCAGAAAAGGAGGGTAGTACTGTGAGTGAAGCAGAAGCCTCGTCTGCTACAGCTGGCACACACATAACCGGGTCAGCCTGCTCGTGGCCAAGCCAGCACGCGTCAACATAGGCGGCCAAGTGTTGGAAAGGGGAACAGGTACGACTCATAGTTATTGTCTTGTGCGAGTGTGCTGATGAATGGGTTTTTGATCACATGGCATTACCAGAGAAATAGAAGACTTCACATGGTGGGCGTGGTGTGGGCGTGGCACTTTGTCTGAGTGTTTCTGATTTCACTGTGTGTGTGTGTGTGTGTGTGTGTGTGTGTGTGTGTGCTATCAAATGGTTTTTGAGTAGATACTTGAAACAAGACTGAGTGAGAAGTAGTAATGGTGCATGTGCTATTTTGTGTGTGTGTGTGTGTGTGTGTGTGTGTGTGTGTGTGTGTGTGTGTGTGTGAGAGAGAGAGAGAGAGAGAGAGAGAGAGAGAGAGAGAGAGAGAGAGAGAGAGTGTGTGTGTGTGTGTGTGTGTGTGTGTGTGTGTGTGTGTGTGTGTGTGTGAACATGACTTTTATTTTATGTCAACAGGTGTTGGCAGAGGACGGGGGACCAGAGGCAGAGGACGGGGAGCTGCTGCACACAGAGGGGGGAGGGAGAGGTGGTGTGTTGGCCCAGCCCCTTGTGCCACCTAACAACACCCAGCCACACAAGAAACACACACACAGCAAGTTGGATTTCCTGACGTTCCAGCTGCAAGTCATCAGCGACCTCCTGTATGGCGACAATCCAGCATCACAAGCAGCAGCTCTACCCCGTTCTGAAGAAATTGCATGACTGACGGAGAGGCACTTCCCCACTACCTTATAAAAGACTGGGGGGGGGGGGGGGGGGGGGGGGGGGGGGGGGGGGGGGGGGGGGGGGAGTGTTCATCAGGCAGGAGGTGCAAGGTGTGCAGCAAGAGGGGCATCCCAAAGGAAACAAACTATGTGTGTGGACAGGGTCCTTCAACACCATCTCTCTGTGTGTGCAGCCTTGTTTCCAGGAGTACCACACAAAAAAACTATAAAAAACTATTAGTCACTGTCTCCTGTCCTGTATATATGATTATGTACATATGTGTGTGATTTTATCATCATTGTGTTTGTGTTGTGTGGTCATAACACTGGTGGATAACAGAAGAAGAAAAGCAATAGTGACACATAAATTTCTTTCTGAACCTCCAAACAACCTAGATGTAGCTGTGGACATGTATCTGGTCAATTTGAAAACTTTGGATTTATATTTTTCACATAAGGTAAGGAAATACATTTTTCCTTATAATTCTTTTGTTTTCTAACAATAATTCACTGTTTTTGTTTCACACTAATATGATAGTATGTTTAGAAATTGAGTGAAAAACACATAAACCTATTTCATTGGACATAAACTTTTTGCAGTGTTTTTGAATGTGATTGAAATTTGTTATCAAAAGATAGAGTGTTCAATTTCCTTTCAGAAAAGTATAGGTTTCATACACTTTTGTTCAGTAGTTTTTGAGCCAAATTTTTTTTTGAATTATTACCCTCCGACTAAAAAAGGCTTGGCAAACTGTTGTCTCAGAGCTTTAAAAGGGTGTGGCAGGCAAAGGGTATGGATAGCCAGACAACACACGAGTTGAATTTTTTCTTTATAATTATGCTGCCTGAACCATCAAAATATACATTCATGTGAACTGGTACAAATCAACATATGTCACTACATAGCATATAGATCAAGCTATCAATACATAGGAACTTCAATTATCAGATATCAGCGTTCATATTACATATCTTGATATCACTCACAGATCTCGCCGGCCGTCCACAATGTGTCACATATACAGTCAACACACTCGGTTCCACAGTACTCAAGCCGCAGTCTACAACACTAAAAAGGCAAAGAAGGATAACCATGGTCCCCCACACAATAAGCACGGCTGTTCATAAAACACTGACGACGACGAAGAAGAAACATGTTCTCTACACAGCAAGCACAATAAATTACGTCCAACTATCAGAAGAAGAACCGCAGATTCACATTCACAAAGCACATTAATCCATAGCAGAAGAAGAACCGCAGATCCACAATGCAAAGCAATCCATAGAAGAAGAACTGCAGATTCATAAGGCACAGTAAACCACTGAATCCCCTGCGAACACGATTTCAGCAAAGTTCCATAGAACACAATAAACTTCGATTCGATGTGTAGTTGATCTAAAACAAAAATTAACTAACTTCTCCGTGTATTGATATTACAATGTTCACATCAATAAACCCAGCCCACCGACATACATGAGGTGGTACAATTAGCGCACGTAAATTTTCTTGCAGGAGTTTTAAGTCTTTCTCGGCGACACAGCCTTCACAACAATTTTATAACAAATCAGTTTCCTGGTACATATTTCACTGGTACCGTCATCCAAAGTATCGCACATACACATTGAACATCGACGCACTACTGACTTAAAAGTCAGCCTCTCCACATAGTGTCACTACGGAGAATACGACGATTTAAACAAAAATAAAATAAGCTGGACACCAAAGCCTCAGCCGTTAGTTCTTGCTCTCTCTCTCTCGTCAGTATTATTATTTTCGTCATGTTGATACCTATGTCATTTTAAGTTGACGTCATAATTTACGTTGACGTCACAGCAGAGGACTGTGTTAGCTTGCTTATATTTCCTTTCATGCAGATATCCACATTTTGGGCTTTTCAGTTTTCCTAACCATGCATTTACTTTTTTTTTTTTTTTTTTCATATTTGAGTTTTAGTCCTGAAAATTCTTCAAACTCTTTACAGAGTTTCAAACAGATTTTTCATACAAAGTCCTATCCCTTCCAATGTGAACACTGTGTCGTCTGCAAATTGGCTGATCTTAAATATCGTATCGCGTATTTCAATGCCCTTTATTCTCTCGTCTTCCCTAATTTTACATGCTGAAATTTCTGCACACGAAACAAATAGATGTGGCGAAATGGGATCGCCTTGACTGCACCCTCTTTCCGTCTCAAAACTCTTAGATACTTTTCCCATTCACATTTACATAGGATTTTGTGTTTTCATAAAATCTCGAAACCCAACAGCATATGCTTTCCCTAAACCCAAAAGCTTTAAGTATCTTATTTATATATGCCCAGTTTATCGAATCAAATGCTTCTCATAATCAATTGATACCAGTAAACCAGGTAGAGAATTTTTTTTCCAGACAAAATGTTATCATACACGGTTCTTATATTTTCTCCAATGTAACGTCCTGGAATAAAAACCTGTCTCGTCTTCATTAGTTAATTGATGTAAAACAGTCTTAATTCTATTCGTTATACAGGTGGCACCTATCTTATACGAAACATTTAACAATGAAATTGGTCTCCAGTTTCTTAAAAACTCTCTTGGTTAATGGGCTTTTGGTAGACACGTTATTAGTCCTTCTCTTTGAGTTATTATCAATTCTTAACAAGAGTATAATTTCATATTATATCGATGCGTAACAAAATAAAGTACAATGGTCGCTTGGGATTTTATGGGGGCAGAGAGA
>JADBJO010000933.1:444864-457364 GCA_016801955.1 Conus betulinus
CCAAACTTTTACCACAAACATTTAGAATGCCAGAAGGATTTTCTTCTGTATTTTAGTCCGAGTACATGAAAATCTCCAACGCATCATTTACTAACTGAGCTCTGTGCTTACCATTATATATTACTTCTAAAGTTAATTCATTAATAAACATAGAAAAAAAAGAATGGGACTACAGACATCCCCTTGTTTAACTCCCAAAGTACAGTTTATGTAGTCTGTTAAAGATGATCTGCATCTCACTCTCGCTCTCACAGTGTCATACATGCTCAAAATACATTTATATAATTTACCTCGGATTCAATACTCACCAAAATTGGTCACAAAACATTCCTTTTTTTTTTTTTTTTTTTTCAAAATCAATGAAAGCTACATATATATTTTCGATAAAAAAAAAACTGTTTTCGAACAAACGCCATCAAAGAAAATATATGATCTATAGTCGAATAATTTCGTTTTAAATCCAGCTTGAAATTCGCCTGTAATATTATTCTCTTCGACCCATTGTTGAAGTCTTCTATTAATAATAGCATTGTATAGTTTACTGCCGCTGTTGCACAGCGAGATCCCTCTGTAGTTGTCTGGATCGTTAACGTCACCTTTTTTTTTATATAATGGTAGAACAATAGGTTCGGCCCGCCTTTAGGAAACACACCCTTCTCAAATGGAGTATTCAGAGATTTTGTGAAAAAAAATTCATCACCAGATCGGATCTGCATGCATTCTTTATCATGTCACCAGTGATCCCATCTGGTCCGGCAGCTTTTCCATTTCTCAGTTTACTTAAAGCAAAAATGATCTGTTCTCTCGATATAGGGCGATTTAAATTACTAAGATTGTCGTCGTCATTATCACTCTAATCTCTTTGCCCTATATTGTTGTCAGTAACGTCATTTTTTTCAAGCAAGTTCTTAACATGATGAAACCAATTTCCCAGACTGATATTTTTTGGGGGTGAATTCTTCTTTTCTGAATTTTGCGCATTGTCTCCCAAACCTCCTTTTGGCACTTAATGGAAGCGACTAATTCATCTAACAAAATTCTGTTAAAAGCTTTCTCTTTATTCTTCAAAAGATGTTTATGATCGTGCCTGGCATTACAGTACTCAACGTGATCAGGTACAGATACAGGTACAGATAAAGTGCGACGCTATTTAGTTAAGAATTTACGTGCATTTCTTTTACTTAAAAGACATTCCTTATCGTACCAATCTTCGCCAACATCTTTTTCATTTACCTAAATCATCTTCCTCATACATTCCGCTGTGACTTTTAGACAGCTGTTAAAAACAAGTAAAGCTTCTCAACATTAACCTCAATGAGACCGATTGCCATGTGTATCATTTGCTGAAATTCTGGCGAATCCATTGTGTCATGAAACAAGTCCACACAGTATCATTCCAAATACACTTTTCAACCAAACTGATAACATTATGTTCTTTCACGGAGTGCGGGGTTAAGCTGTGTAAATTAATACGTAGTACCAAAGTGTCATGTGACGTAGCCTCACATGGCGATATGTGACGTACCGTAGCATACGCCCCTATTTGATATAAAGCATTTCCCTAGGTAGGGAAAAGGAAAGGTAAAAGAAAGGACAATTTACATGGCCTGACCAGTGTGATCGGTGTAGCTGGTGGCTATAGACGTAAGATGATTATTGGTTGAATCGATTATAATAATAATAATGAATACTTATATAGCGCCTATTCTCGGCTAGACGCCAAGCTCTAAGCGCTTTACAATCAACACTCGTTTACACAACGGGCTGCCTACCTGGGTAGTGTCATCCAGTCAGTATCGTTCAATATCGATCACTCATTTTCCTTACTTCCTTCATTCTTTCCATTTCTCACTCAGGGTGCATGCTATGTGTAACGTGTCATCCATACCAACGGCCAAACTGGCCTACTCTTCCGAATATCAGGAAAATGGACGGACGTTGTCCATTGGTCAAGTAACCAAGGGCTGGTAATGCGTAGTTAGATGAGTACTCACTGAATATATACTCAGAAAGAGCGCAGGAACGAAAAATGAAGTATAGGAAGAAGATGGCTTGGGGACACTGACCAGACAGGTTGTTGGGTACTGCAGAAACGAGATTCACCTGTAATCTACCATTACCAGGTGAGGTATAGACAGATGGGAGAGAGGAGAGAGAGAGAGAGAGAGAGTTAAGAAAAAAGAAAAAAAAAAAAAGGGAAAAGAATTTATCATTATTCAGATTTTGAAATAGATAACTTACACGAACTTCATTCGTGTTTCAGCACTTCCCGGTGCTGTGGCAGCACCAGTAATGGGGTAGACGACTGTGGCAATCAAACAACCAGTATTTGGGCTCCAGTGCTGTGGCAGCACCTAATTGTCTCCAGAGTTGGAGAACCTAGTAGAAGAGGACAACGACTGTGGCAGTCGTGAGAGAACTTCGAAAGCCTTTGTCATGTTGACCCACAATGATTTTTTTCCCCCTGGGTCGGAACTCAGATACTGTCCCTGTATTTTAAGCCATCTTTTGATTCTTCTTTGGAAAATGTATAAATTGTTTCTCCAGTGAGGAGAAACTGGTAAAAGGTGTTCTTGCAAATTATTATGTATAATGAGATGAAATTTGGTCCCAGCTAATGGATCTGTGGAATGTTTGTACCTCCACTGGAGAAGGGGAACAGAGCATAATTCTTGTAAAACAAAGCTGTTGTATATGCTGGAAAAGTTGGTTGTTATCGTTTAGTAAATTATTCCCCGGAGAGGAGGAGGAGAAGGAGAGGTATTGTAGTGCGCCTTCTGGTTGTTTGGAGAGACTGCGTGCGCACGGAGTGAATGCTGAGCTGAGTGCGTGCATGCTTTTGTGCCCAGTGTGACAGTGGTGACCCCGACGTAGCACAAGGTTTGTTTTTAATATACCTCCTCCAAGGAAAAAAAAAAAAATTATATTTCTATTTGCGAATAGAAAAGTTTTGTATAATTGATTGTTGTTCGCAGTTTTTTATTTTTCATTTGTTTTTGTATGTGTGTTTTTCGGGTGTTTGAGATTTCTTTTGGTTGCTCTACTCTGTTAATTTTTTTTGGGGGGGGGTAGGATTTCTTTTTGACCCTACACACACACACACACACACACACACACACACCTTAGGACCGATAGCCTCAACCTCCTCTTGCTCGTATCTGGCAGCAAGGGGGCAGGGCGTTGAGGAGTTGCTGTCTTTCTCCTAGAGTATCAGAATTTGTTTTGTCTCCTTCCCCAGGACGTATAGCCCCAACCTCATCTGCTCGCATTTAGCACGGGGGGGGGGGGGGGGGGGGGGGGGGGGGGGGGGGGGGGGGGGGGGGGGGGGGGGGGGGGGGGGGGGGGGGGGGGGGGGGGCTTGGCGTTGGGGAGTCGATAGTCCCTCCTTCTCTCATTAATATCTATTTCTTTGTCTTTTCTATCGTTTCATTTGGATTTTGCCCCTTACCCCTCGGAGTGTGGATCGATTTCACCTCCGTCACTCGACTAGTGCAGGTGGTGGAGTTGATTACCGCTCAGTCCAAATAAACATCTTTTTCTTCATTATCTTTTGGGTCTGTTTTGTTTGTTTGTTTGTTTATTGCATTGAGTTGTTAGCATTGTGCGTAATATTATTTTGATACTTCCCCATCTCCAGCTTCACAGGAGACAGTTGCCATTAGGGTGCTGTCTGAGGGCCTCTTTCGCTTTTTCTGATTTCCCCTGTCTATACCGGACCTGTCTATTCTTCTATTTCCTTTTCACCCCATTACAAAAAGTATCCAAACCTTCTCTTCAATAGGCGCCTATCTAGCTTCTTTTCATCATTGTCATCTTTTAGGTAGGATTTCCTTTAGTGTACGTTTTCTCCCCCTCTTTTTAATTGTTCATTGATTCATTTGCTTTGCAACTTTATATGCACTTATTGTTTAAGGCGATTCATTTGTTCTGTGAACTCATCTATTTTGTTTTACAAAAAAAAAACTAAGTAAGAAAGTAAACAACTACAATTAGAACAGTTAAGAACATAAACTTTATAAAGAATTTATTTCCGGGAAAAAAAGAATTTGTCTGTTTCCTTTTCAATGGGGAAAAAGAGTTATTAGGATTGATTTTTTTTTTAGCTGTCTTTTTCCCTTTAGAAAAGAATACTGGTGAAAATATCTTTTGGAAAGATCACATTGTCAATTCTTATTTGTGCTTTTCTTTTGTAAGCTTTTTATTACTTTCCTGTTTATACCGGCATTTGAATTCTTTATTTGTACATACTGTAACAAAGTTTTTTTTTACGTACATAACATCACATATCGCCTGATTTTAGTCATATTTGGTCATTGTTTCTTGTTTGTTTGTGGTAACTATTCATGACGGAAAATTTTTATGAATATGTACGACAGGCCAAGCGTTTAGGCTTGAAGGTGATGAATTAACAAACTACGTCCGACAATGTATGGACAGGGCAGACAGAGAGAGAGAGAGAGAGAGAGAGAGAGAGAGAGAGAGAGAGAGAGAGAGAGAGAGAAGGGGGGGGGGGGGGGAAACAGAAACAACTAGAAGAAAAAGATAAAGAACGACAAGAAACTCTAAAAGATTAGAGTTTGAAGGAAAAAAAAACTACAGAAAGAGATGGAACAAAATCAAGGAAAACTCGAGATAGATTGCCGAGGATAAGGAAAAGGAACAGCAATTTAAAATGAGACAACTTGAATTAGAGACTGATGCAGAAATTTGAAAATTTACAGACATCGAGAGAACTTCCACCACCTCCACTGTTCGGTTCCACGAGTACATTTTATCCGAAGTCAGCATACATCCCGAAGTTGCCGCCGTTCGAAGAAAAAACCGACGACATTGACAATTTTCCTTTTCGGTTCGAAAACGACGCTACATCTTGTGGTTGGCCGAAGGAAAAGTGGACATTGTTTATTGCGTCGCTGTTTAAGGGAAGCGCTTTGGCACTATACCACACACTCGCAGCAAAAGAGGGTTGACTTGTGACCAATTAAAAGAAGAAATCTTAAAGAAGTGTCAGTGTTTAGCTGACCGTTTTCGTGAGTGTTTCCGATCAGCTCGTCCTGACAAGGGAGAATCATTTCCGTCTTTTTTTTTTTTTTTTTTTAAAGAATGAGTCACTGTTTAGACAGATGGATAGAGTTAACAAAGGCGAACAAGGCTTTCGAATCACTGCGAGATTTGCTACTTCGAGAGCAAATATTTCAGAGCGTCAGCAAAGATTTGGCCACTTTCCTTAAAGAAAGACAGTTCGATAACGTTGACAAAATGTCAGATGGCGGATCAATACTGTACTGCTCATCCAGATAAAGGTGTGCCTGCAAGGGGGATTCGTCCCTTTTCGAGTCTCACGCGGCATTTCAAACACATTGTGGACAAGGAAACTATAGAAGAGGAAATCGCGCTTCATTCCAAGGTCCTCACGGTTACACGTCTTTTTGGCAACAGACAACGACCTTTCCACAGTCAAGACCATGTCATTTCTGGCGATTTCCGTCGGTACCAATACTCACCACCAGAAAGACTTCCTTCCTTTTCGGGTGTGGTGAACAACAATCGCGCAGACCCTTTGGTTTAGTTCGGACATGGTCGAGGTTCACACATTTGACAGTAACCAGTCGTCCACCAACAAAACCATGCTTTGCCATTTCTGTGAGCGCAAATTCCATTTAAAACAGGACTGTCCTTTCAAAGGAAGTGGAACAAAGACAGGGTTTGTTTCACTACATGTGAAGAAGTTCTTGTTTTGGCGCCAGATCGGTCCATTAATGGTCTTCTTTTGGAGGATTGTGGCATTAATGGTTTACAAGGTTCTGTTTTGCGAGATACAGGTTGCACCACAACTGGTGTAAGGAAATCTTTGTTCTGCCGGACCAGTATCTTGACAGTGTTCAGAGATGCAGATCGTTTGGTGGAAAAATCGAAACTTTTCCACTTGCAACAATTTCCGTCGATACACCATATTACTCTGGGTCGCTTACCGCCTGTGTTATTTGAGACCAAGTTTGCGATCTGATTTTGGGAAATCTACCAGGTGTTGCGACAGTACATGGGGTGCCGAGGATCTTTCCTTCCTTGTCTCATCAGTACAAGATCAAAAGTTGTAGAGCGGGGAAAACCAACAAAACCGCTGAAGGTTTCAAAATTGGATGAACTAAAAGTTACGCCAGACATTTTGAAGACTATGCAGAGAAGCGATGAGACACTAACGACCATACTTTCTACTGCAAAGCAGACTGTCTCTGACATACCAACGGACAAGCCAACGTACATACTGGACTCTGACATCATCTGCAGGCATGTGCCTGGACAAGACAACAAACTTCGCGTCATGTGGAACGGTCCTTTTGATGTCATTGGAACAAAAATGTCAGGCTGTTAAGATGGGCTTTGTCATTGCAAGAGTTCAAGTTTTTGACATTGAGCCATTACCTGGAACTCAGAATGTCATGGCAGATTTTCTGTCCCGTGCGTGAGTGCACAGTATCCTTCGTGCAGCTGAAACTGTATAAAAAAGGAAAGACTGTTTCTGCTGTTTGTTTTCATTGTGGAGAAACTTTATTGGCATGTTGGCAGTGTTATTTGTGCTACTGTCAATCTGAATTAATAAGTAGTTGTTGATTGATCTTTTTTCCGAAAGAGCATATTTATTGGCATTGGTGTCTCATGGTAGGATGCTACTTTGTGAATGTGTGCAGAATACTTCATTTGATGTATTACAAGTGGTTTTTTTGTATGTTGTTTGTTTGGTTTTTTTTCACGTCGGTCCATTGTGAAGAATGGGGAAAAAAAAGTGTTTAACTTTCGAGTGGACTGCTATATTGTATATTCTTGCTTGAAGAAAGACTTTTCACTTGGCAATTTTTTCTCGTCAAGTGAGTCATGAGGAAATTCTCATTTTGTGAGGATTTTGGGACACTTGTTTATGTGAGAACAGGCATGAAAAAAACTTTGTCGACGGGATGGGGGAATCCATATAAAGAAATAATGAATTAGACAACAATTACAACACCAGCTGTGCTTACATTTTGGTATATATAAACATAATTGCCACTTGGAACGATCAGTATCATATATGTTCTTTGTGTCTGTGTGACTTGTGATTTGTGGTGATGGAGTATGAATTTGTGTTTAAAAACAAAGCTGAACTGATTTTGCATTTTTTTAAACTAGGTTTTCGGAATGTGATTTCGGATCTTTATTATGTTCGTAAAGACTACTTCTATGCATTGATGGAAACTCTTGTGTGATGAAAAATTGATGATTGATGGCTGAAATCGTATATTGACTAGATGTGTATGAGTATTTCGAAAAAAAAAATTCTTGGCGAAAATTTTTTTTTTTTTCACCCCGGGATGGGGGGCGGGGGGGGGGGGGGTTCCTGTGACGTAGTCACACATGGCTACATGTGACGTTCCGTCGCATACACCCGTATTTGATATAAAGCATTTCCCTAGTCAGGAAAAGGAAAGGTAAAAGAAAGGACAATTTACATGGCCTGACCAGTGTGATCGGTGTCGCTGGTGGCTATAGATGTAAGGTGATTATTGGTTGAATCGATCAGGAAAATGGACGGACGTTGTCATTGGTCAAGTAACCAAGGGCTGGTAATACGTAGCGTTAGATAAGTACTCACTGAGTATGTACTCAGGAAGAACGCAGGACGGAAAAATAAGGTATAGGATGGAGATGGCATGGGGCCACTGACCAGACAAATTGTTTGGAACTGCGGAACGAGAGTCACCTGTAATCTACCATTACCAGGTGAGGTATAGACAGATGGGGGGGGGGGGGGGGGGGGGGGGGGGGGGGGGGGAGAGAGAAGAGAGAGAGAGAGAGAGAGGGGGGGTGGTGGGGTGGGGGAGAGAGAGAGAGAGAGGAAAAAGGAAAAAGAATTTATCATTACTCAGATTTTGAAATAGATTAGTTACCCGGACTTCATTCGTGTTTCAGCCCTTCCCGGTGCTGTGGCAGCACCAGTAATAGGGTAGACGACTGTGGAAGTCGCATAACAAGTATTTGGACTTCAGTGCTGTGGCAGCACTTACTGTCTCCAGAGAGAACGTGAGAGAACTTTGAAAGAATTTGTCATGTTGGCCCACTATGATTTGTGATTTTCTCCCTGGGTCGGAACTCAGATATTTTTCCTTGTATTTTAAGCCATCTTTTGATTCTTCTTTGGAAAATGTATAAATTGTTTCTCAAGTGAGGAGGAGGAACCAGTAAAAGATGTTCTTGCAAAATTACTATGTATGATGAGATTGAATTTGATCCCAGCTAGTGGATCTGTGGAATGTTTGTACCTCCACTGGAGAGGAGGAACAGAACATAATTCTTGTAAAAACAAAGCTGTTGTATATGCTGGGAAAAGTTGGTTATTGTTTAGTAAATTATTCCCAGGAGAGGAGGTAGAGAAGAAGAGATACTGTAGTGCGCCTTCTGGTTGTTTGGAGAGACTGCGTGTGCACGGAGTGAATGCTGAGCTGAATGCGTGCATGCATTAGTGCCCAGTGTGACATGTGGTCAGAATCAACACGTTCACCAACACATAACTTACAATCATTGAGAAGTGTTGCAAACATATCATACGACATCATAATAAAATAATAATTCATACTGCTGCCACACTCAGAGATGTATGTGTCTCAATCTTTGAGGTCGCGCCCTGACACAAACCATTTAAAATGCACAAATCCAATGCAATGCACATATATAGTAACATCTTACCATAACTATTTAACACGTTATCTTCTGAATTTCTGTCCACTTGTAATGGACCACTCAGAAATTGGTTTTCCAAAAATAATAATAATAAATATTAATAGAGTTTCTTCTAAGTCTTGAGAAATGTTGGAAGTTCGACCATTCATATCACAACTTAATATCACATAAACGTCACCAATAGAAAGCAAGCAGTCACGTATAAAGTCTTTAAGTAAAGCAATACCATTGTCAAGATCAGTGAATCAGTAATATGGCGAACCTTCTGGTATAAACACACATACAAGACATCTTTAGTTACTTTAGTTATACCCAAAGTAGATTTATTAATAATGAAAGCGCAAAAATGTCTGACTGAATCTCCAGAGCTTTATGAGTGAAGAATTCTTTTCTGATCAGACATACTAAGCCCCCAGATCGCCTTCCACGAGACGTACGTTTTATGGCTGGTTCACACAATTTCCCATAGCAACACAAAAACAGACGATTGGAAATCTTCCATAAATGTTTCACTCAGGCATACAAAACCTAAAGAAGTAACAAATGAAACAAAATCTTTGTCAGATAGTTTTCAGAATAAACCATTTACATTCCAGTGAAGAAAAGAAAAATCTTTCGATTTATTGACAAGAGAAGGAGAATTTAACACATTCCTATCCACACGATCAGGTGACACAGTACACACATCTTCGGAAAAACAAGCCAGACGGGTTCTGTGACACAGATTCAGAAACATTTGAAACACTCTTTACATTTTCAACCTGGGCAACGGCTGAATGAAGGTCAGATCACACTGTGTTGTTACCTGTCTCATGAATAGCACGTGCTGACAGCGTGTCAACTGCACCGCACTGTGCCAACAAAACCGGCGTCGCCCCAAAGTTTGTTCCATTTACAGACACAGTAAAATTACCCAGATGAACTGTGGGCCGGCTGTCACCCTGTCTCATTTCAACCAGTTTGCCAGCACGGTCCACAGTGAACTTCTTCTCATCAATCAGAAGGTGGTTAAACACCATCAAGGCTCTCTTACCTTCTCCCCTTGCCTTCTTTAGATGTTAACCATCTCCTAATCTCTCTTACTGAAGCAGAGAAGTCCTCTCCAAGGAAAACCTTTGTCCTTTGTAGGTTGCCCTTAGCTTTTAGCACAGATGTCTTCTGTTTACAGAAGACACACCGGGCAATAACTGGCAAGTCAGGCTTGGAGCCGATCCGATGAACCTATCAAACTGTACGTCCTCAGAAATTTCTGACTTATTTTTGATTAGGTCCTTCACCGTAGCTTCAAAGTCCATCAGAGACTCGTTGTCCTTCCGTGGCAGGCCGTAAAAGATGAGATTGTTGCGTTTAGACCATCCCTCAAGGTCGTCCGTCTTCCTCTCCAAGACGTCCAGTCTCCTCGTCAGGTCCTCGTTCCTCCTCTGTAAGTCGTCGTTCTGCTGACGCAGACCCGTGACTTCACCTCGTAGTGCCCTCAGCTCACCCTGCATGGCCCCGCACTCCTCCCGTAGGACGTGCAGATCTTCTTTCACCTCCGAAAAGCGACAGTCCATCCTCAAAACCCATGTCCTGGATTATGCCCATGATGTCAGCATTGGTGCGTTGTGTTGAGGAGAGGAGGGTGTCGTCCGTCCGCTGTCCGCTGGTAGAGCTCCAGTCTTGTTCACGCTGACCCTGCGTCCTGAGCTGCCAAGCCGGGCCTGCTTCAAACTGTCCATCCTGTTTCCTGGGTTCTGCTCCACGTCTCCACAGTGTAGAAGTAGTCCGCCCCAGAAAATCAAGGTGAGGAGCAGGCCTAGGGGCCACACCGTCTGTCCTCGTTCGTAGTGACAGCATGGCGATCCGCATGGCCGTCTTCTTCCTGGCTCGTTTCAATATGAAAACGATGTAGATGTGGACAATGGTGCCACAACTCGCTCGAAAACCGAGTGGTGCTGATGGCATGGTATCTGATGGTGGTACTGGCAAGAGTTGAGGAAAGCACTGTGCGGAAGTCCCGTCAAAAAATGAAGGTAACTGCAGCGCGATGCAATGCGTGACTGCAGGACTGAAACGCAGTTCACGATCCCCCAAGAGAGAGAGAGAGAGAGACAGACAGACAGAGAGAGAGAGAGAGAGAGAGAGAGAGAGGACACAGACAGACAGAAAACAGACAGACAGATACAGAGGCAGACAGACAGACAGACAGACAGACAGACAGACAGACAGACAGAGAGACAGACAGACAGACAGACAAACAGACGGAGGCAGAAACAAAGTGAGTCAGAGAGGAAGGGTATGAGAAAGAAAGACTCAAGACTCAAGACGATTTATTCATGGTTAGGCCATTGCCCTACATGAAGGGGTCTGAAGTTAATTACAATCATCTTGCCACTGCTCGCAAACACTAATGACATTCATTCAGGAACAAAAAGTACTCCATGACAAAAAAAAATGAACGCAACTTGAATACTGTAAATAAATCGATTGAACATTTTCTAACATTTTGCTTCTGCATACATGCCAAAAGAAGTGGTAATCTAAACTGACTTGCAGCTTTATAATATTTGGACGGTGTATACTGAGCTCTTGTCCAAAACAGGGCAGCACATTACAACATGTGCTTCGTTTTCCCTATCCTTTCTGCAGATTAGGAAAATCAGATCGGCATCGTTGTGAGATCGATGACGGTAATAATGCTCGGCAGTTAAAAAAATACCAAGCCTGAATCTAGACGTTATATACTTTAAATGCCTATCCCAGTTTAGAAGTAGATAGGAATTAACGCCCGGTACAGTGCAAAGAACTTGTGAAAAAATAAATCTTTCGTTCTTATTAACAATGGAAATTCCCAGCCACCTGTATGAAACCAGTCTATTTTTACAAATTCTGAAAAAAAGAAAACAGTCACACTAACGCCTTGATTCAACCAGACATAACTAAATCCGTACATACACAATTAACAACGAACATTTGAGACCCAGTTTCCTTCTCCACGTTCATCTAAAGCAAAACACATATGATAGGCTTTATACGGTAATCTACTCTCATGTATACCTGTTTATTTTAACCAAACTCCAACATATTTTATGGCCAAATTTATGTAGATGGTGTATTTGTTCGTATCTCCTTATACTAGGTCCTTGTCAGTTCGTAGTTGAACGCCCATGCATATCTTGCCATACGGAGTGGACCTGTATGCATGACAACGCTACATTATCCAGCGATCAGAACTCGGCACCAAACCGTACAACTGCCCGAAAATGCCAGTCAACAATTTCGGAAAGGCGTGCAGGGAACTGTTTTCATAATGTGAACATTTTTTTTTTTCAAAATACATGGTAACGCATTTTTGGCTCTGCTCGAAAGGTCGTTGAAAGCTGCGACAAAACGAAGTCTTGTAGAAAAGTAGATTCCTAAGTATCACAGGCATTTCTACACCGTTGTAAGTCTATTTTTGCATGCAGATAATTACCCCTTTTCCTTAATACAACGATTTACTTTTATCCCTGTTCACCTTCAAAATGTAAGCCTGACGTTGCACGATATAAACTATTTATCTGTGTGTGTGCCAACAACTGCTTCATCCCATCGTGCCACACCTCATCAGCCAGTAATGATGTAAAGAACTCGTGTGTAAATGTAGCACCATGTCAGATCATTACTGAGAGAGAGAGAGAGAGAGAGAGAGAGAGAGAGAGAGAGAGAGAGAGAGAGAGAGAGAGAGAGAGAGAGAGAGAGAGAGATGGGGGGGGGAGAGAGAGGGGGCGGGGAGAGAGAGGGGGGAGAGGAGAGAGAGAGAGAGGAGG
>JADBJO010000933.1:462364-464864 GCA_016801955.1 Conus betulinus
CACTAAACTCAAAGCAATGTTACAGACTATTAATTCCTCAATTCTGGGTCTGAAATGTCATCTATTTTGACTACAGTAGTAGGAGTAGTAGTAGTAGTAGTTTGACTACAGAAGTAGTATCAGTAGTAGTAATAGCAGCAGCAACAGCAGCAGCAGCAGCAGCAGTAGTAGTAGTAGTAGTAGTAGTAGAAGTAGCTGTAGTAGTAGTGCCCTGATGACGATGATGATGATGGTGATGATGATGATGATGATGATGATGATGATGATGATGACGACGATGATGATAATGATGGTATTCACATTTGTAACCATATACTGTGTGTGTGTGTGTGTGTGTGTGTGTGTGTGTGTGTGTGTGTGTGTGCCTGCATGTGTGCATGCGCGTGCATGTGTGTGTGTGCGTGCGTGCGTGAGTGTGTGTGTGTGTGTGTGTGTGTGTGTGTGTGTGTGTGTGTGTGTTCGCGTGCGCGCACGTGTGTGTGTGTGTGTGTGGGGGGGGGGGGGGGGGAGGGCGTGGCGTGCGTGCGTGCGTGCGTGCGTGTGTGTGTGTGTGTGTGTGTGTGTGTGTGTGTGTATGCATGCGCGTACGCATGCGCTGGAGTGCGCTGGGAGGGGGGGGGGGGGGGGGGGGGTGTCTGCACACGTCTAAAGTTGTGAGGAATACAGCAGGGTTTGAAAGGATGGGGAGAGGGTGGGGGGAGTGTAGATAAGGCGAGGGGAGGGAGGAGAGAGAAGGGATGAAGAAAATGAGGGGAGGAAAGAGAGAAGAGAGGAACAGACATCAGGCTATGGCTGACTGTTTCTGTCTGTTCCTGTGTCTGTCTTTTCGGTGTGTTTGGGTGTATCCTTTTCTACATTTCTGTGTCTTTTCATATCTTTGTGTCTGTTCCAATCTTTCTCTGTCTTTCTGTGTGTGTCTATTCGTTTCCCTGCATCTGTTTCTATTACTTTTGTTTGCATCTCTCAGTCTGCCTGTGTATTTTCTAATTTGAGTTCTGCTGTCTCTCTGTTTCAGTCTGTTTCTCTGTTACTGTCTTTCTCTTTGTCTCCATTGTTGTCCCTGTGCACATTCTTTATTACATCATCATGAATCTGTCAGTTCATCTGTGTCTGTCTGTCATGTGACGTTCCGTCGCGTTCGCCCTTATTTGATATAAAGCATTTCCCTAGGTCGGGAAAAGGAAAGGTAAAAGAAAGGACAATTTACATGGCCTGACCAGTGTGATCGGTGTAGCTGGTGGCTATAGATATAGGGTGATTATTGGTTGAATCGATCAGGAAAATGGACTGACGTTGTCAATTGGTCAAGTAATCAAGGGCTGGTAATGAGTAGAGTTGTATGAGTTCTCACTGAATATGTACTCAGGAAGAGCGCAGGAAGGAAATATAAAGTATAGGAAGGAGATGGCTTGGGGACACTGACCAGACAGGTTGTTTGGAACGGAAAGAAACAGATTCACCTGTAATCTACCATTACCAGGTGAGGTATAGACAGATGGGGAGAGAAGAGAGAGAGAGTTAAGAAAAGGGAAAAAAAAGGGAAAAAAAAATTTATCATTATTCATATTTTGAAATAGATTGCTTACACGGACTTCATTCGTGTTTCACCCTTTCCCGGTGCTGTGGCAGCACCAGTAATGGGATAGGCGACTGTGGCAGTCGCACAACAAGTATTTGGACTTCAGTGCTGAGGCAGCACCTAATTGTCTCCAGAGTTGGAGAACTTAGTTGAAGAGGACAACGACTTCGGCAGTCGTGAGAGAACTTTGAAAGCCTTTGTCATGTTGACCCACTATGATTTTTGATTGTCCCCCTGGGTTGGAACTCAGATACTGTTTCTGTATTTTAAGCCATCTCTAATTGTTCTTTGCAAAGCGTATAAATTGTTTCTCCATTGAGGAGGAGAAACCTGTAAAAAGAAATGCTTGTGAATTATTATGTATAATGAGATGAAACTTGGCCCCAGCCACTGGAGAGGAGGGACAGAAGATTTGAAGGTTTGAAACGTTGATTATCGTTTAGTAAATTATTCCCTGGAGAGGAGGGGGAGAAGAAGAGTTATCGTAGTGCGCCTTTTGGTTGTTTGAAGAGACTGTGTGTGTGCACGGAGTGAATGCTGAGCCGAGTGCGTGCATGCATTTGTGCCCAGTGTGGCACTGTCTCTCTGTCTCTTTGTCTGTCTATAAGTATGTCTTTGTGAGCATAAGTATGCACACATCAAGATACACTCACACCTGAATGTGCACACACAAATATGCATGTGTTTGTGTGGTGTTTAGTGGAATGTGAAAGATCAGTTCAGTTTTATCAGGGAGGTGTCATGCGTGCGGACTAGTCCATATGCGCTACACCACATCTGCTAAGTTTTGAGACCACACTGCACATGCTTTAAAGCTGATGGATAAATGAACTTATGAGTAAGATGAGAGAATTTGAGAAGATGGTCTTGTATCTACGACTTTGCAGAAGTCTGACCTATGCATTAGCCCAACGCGCTGGT